>JAHHZJ010002069.1:0-39616 GCA_021437245.1 Aegilops speltoides
TGATCGCTGGGCGAACGTTGCTCCTTCTAACACTATTAGGAGTTTGAGCATGTCGCACCTCGCGCCGCTCACCACCGCCACCCAAGACTCCAGAGGAAGCGGCGGCGAGCCCGGCTGCTGCGTGGAATTACCCTCGGCGCGGACAAGATCGGCGGCGGAGGCCGCCATTTATAGCCTCATTGGCCGCCAGCGCCCGACAAGCCCGACAAGCGAGCACGTCGAAGCCACGGCGAGACACTCAGGCAGAAGCCGGTGGTGACAAGACCGCTAGGGGTGCCACCACCGTGCACTCCCCGCCCCGAAGACCAAGGTCGCCGACTCGCCGGGTCAACCTCGACGCCGACTCCACCGCGTCGTCGGACCCGCGAGCTTGCCGTGATCAACGCCACGTTCTCCAAACGAACACACGAGGCGCTTCGTACCGCGCATCGTAGCGCAGAAGAAGCGCGGCGTCAATTTGACCAGCCTTGCTGAGGCCCTGTCGATATGCATGCGCCCGGTGGAACGGCGACTTACGTCTGTGACAGGTTGCCCTGCGTTCACCATGAGCTGCGGCAAGTCCGGTGGCCCGATGCCAGAACTTCAAGCTAGGCGTGCACGAGAAATGCGATGGCAGGATACATCCATCGGAGTTCCTCAGCGTCTACACCATCGCGGTGCAGGCTGCCGGGGGACGCGACGAGAATATCCTCGCCAACTACTTCCCGCTGGTGCTCAAGCCCAACGTTAGATCTTGGCTCATGCACTTGCCGGACAACTCCATCTCTTCATGGGCGGACCTGTGCCATCAGTTTGTCGGCGCCTTCACAGGTGGCCACAAGCCCCATGGTCGAGAGGCGACCTTCATCTGCTAGCCGAGAAGAAGGAGAACCCTGCGCAAGTACATCTGAAGATTCAGCCAAGTGCAGCGCGACATCCAGGCGTCCACCTGCCGCGGTTATCGGCGCTTTCCATCGAGCGTCGTAACGCAGGATGAGGAGGAGATGGCGATGTGCAAGATCGAAGGCGTCGGCGAGCTATCGCTCTGGCCGACAAGTCGCCGCGGGCTGAGGAGGGAGGAAAATCCGGAGAGAATGCAGGAGCGAAGGATCGGCGGTGAGGATGCCCCTCCGGCAAGGAAGAACCGGGGCGGAATAACATAAAGAGAAAAGCTAAGGATGTGCTAGTCGTCGAGCAGTCCGACAGCGAGCGGTCGGCAAGGCCAAAGCTGATGACTCGGCGAGGCTGTGGTGGCCGCCGACAAGCGGGGCGGCTCCGCACAGCGATCTTGCAAGATCCATCGCACCAAGGGCCATGACCTCCAAGCACGCAAGCAAGCTTGAGCGAGATGGCAGAATTACTGAAGGCGAATCGGCGTCGCGACAAGGAGAAGGCCCAAGGAGGTGGCGGAGGATCCGGCAAGCGTCCGCCTAGGGGCGTGCAGCGGCAAGGCCAGCGGTGGCAAGAGACAGACCTCCCGTGGCGCGACAGGGCGAAGCGAAGATAAGGATGATGAGATGGAGGAAGATGAGACCGGCGACCAAGAGTTTTGAAGGCGGCAGAGGTTTTGTGCGTTGGCGGTGCTTCTCTGCACACCTCGCACCGCCAACTCAAGCGATGGAGTGCGGAAGTAAATGCAGCAGAACCATCGGTCGAATCGCGCAAGCCCTGAAGTGGTCAGCTCGCCCATCGTCTTTGATGTTGAGGATCACCCGATCGCATCACTGCGGTCGGGTGCTTGCCGATGTTGGTTTCGCCAACCATCCGCAACCTCAAGGTCACAAAGATGTTGGTTGTGGCGGGGCCGGCCTAAATCTGATCTCTTCGCGGTGCTCAACAAGCTCCGGATCCCGGCAAGCGAGTTCGAAGAGATCTGGTACCTTTCAAGGAATCAACCGGGAAGGAGCAAGCGAAGGGAAGATCCTGCCCATTGACCTTTGGCGTGAGCTGAATTCCGAGCGAGAGAGAGTCACATTTGATGTTGCTGATTTCCCATTGCCTTACAATGGGATACGCCGCGTCTGGCGCTCACGAGTTCATGGCAGCCTCTCACTACGCCTACAATGTGCTCAAGATGCTGGTCCGATAAGTGTTATTTCTGTCCATGGCGACAAGAAAGATGCACTTATCTGTACCGACAAGATCTCTGGGGAAGCGACAGCAGCGCGATGAGCGCAAACCACTTGCGGCTGAAGCTCCGGGGAAGAAGAAGAAGACCAAGTCCGGCAAGAATAGCTCGATGCCCACTTGGCAGCGCACCTCTTGGTGCTGCGCTACCGTCGAGGACACACCATCGAGCTCCACCGGCAAGTGCAAGAAGGCAAAGACAACAAAACTGAGACCAAGAAAGTGGCCACCAAGGAGGCCAGGCTGGTGGTACCTTCACCATCGATGCCGCTTGACCTAAATAGGAAAGCGCGCTCGTTGCTCTCTGGTGCGTATGTTGATGTGTTTGCATGGCAACCATCGACATCCCGGTGTTCCCGTGGAATTAATTGAGCACCACCTTGCCGTGCGCCCTCACGCACGGCCCGTCAAGCGAGAGTCGGGAAGCAAGCGATGGGCGTCAAGAGTTCATTCTTTGAAGAGATCAAGAAATTGGATGCAGCAGGCTTGGTCCGAGGAGTACTCCATCCAACATGGTTAGCCAATCCAGTAGTCGTACGCAAAGCAAATGGGAAGTGGAGGCTTTGTATTGACTTCACGGATGTTAATAAAGCTTGTCCGAAAGATCCATTTCCTTGCCGCGCATTGACGGATTATCGACTCCACGCGAGGATGTGATCTGCTTTCATTCCTTGATGCATACTCGGGATATCACCGGATCTTCATGGCGAAGAGGATGAAGAAAACGCATTCATTACTCCATGTGGCACGTCTGCTTTGTATGGATGCCTTCGGGCTAAAGAATGCTGGTTCAACATTTGCAAGAGCATTCAGCCATGCTTTTGAGCCACAGCTGCACAGAAATGTAGAAGCTTAAATGGATGACATAGTGGTTAAGAGCAAGGACAAAGAGACTCTGATCCAAGATTTGGACGAGACTTTTGCAAATCTGCGCAAGATCAATCTCAAGTTGAATCCCGAGAAATGCGTGTTTCGAGTTCCTTCCGGCAAGCTTCTCGGATTCTTTGTGTCCCAGCGGGGGATCGAAGCCAATCCCGACAAGATCAAGGACATCGAGCAGATCGAAGCCCCGAAGCGCGTCAAGGATGTGCGAAGGCTTGCCGGCTGTGTTGCTGCTCTCAGTAGGTTCATTTCCAAGTCTGCTGAGCGCGCCCTGCCATTTTTCAAAATTTTGAAAAAGGCAGGTCCAATGAAATGGACTCCGGAAGCGGAGGCTGCGCTGCAGGACTTAAAGAGATACCTATCCTCCACTCCAACACTTGTCGCACCTAAGCCACAAGAGGAGTTGCTGCTATATCTGGAGGCAACCAATCAAGTGATTACTGTTGCGTTAGTTGCGGAGAGGGAGGCGAATGATGAGCCAACAACATGCGACAAAGCGAGTCCAGTAGCGAGGCTTCACGACAAGTTACGGTTCGGCAAGGATGAATCTATCTGATTGCGGAATTGAAGCGAAGAAGATGGTGCAGCGCCCAGTTTACTTTGTCAGTTCCCTTCTGCAGGGGGCTAGATCAAGGTACTCTGGCGTACAGAAGTTGCTTTTCGGCCTTCTCATGGCCTCGAGGAAGCTGCGCCATTACTTTCAAGCACACGAGATCACAGTTGTCACTCGCTTTCCGTTAAAGAGGATATTGCAGAATCCAGAAGCAACAGGCAGGATTGTCGAGTGGGCGCTAGAACTGTCAAGCTTTGGCCTCAAGTTTGAAAGTACTTCAACTATCCAGAGCCGAGCCTTGGCAGAATTCATTGCAGAGTGGATGCCAACACCCGATGAAGAAACTCCGGAGAACAGCATTCCCGTCAAGGAAGCAAATAAAGAATGGATCATGTACTTCGATGGTGCCTTCTCGCTGCAGGGCGCCGGTGCGGGCATACTGCTTGTCGCACCCACCGGAGAGCACCTCAAGTACGTGGTCCGGATGCACTTTCCCAAGGAGCAAGCAACAAACAATACTGCAGAGTATGAAGGCTTGCTTGCGGACTCAGGATCGCAGCAGAACATGGGATCAAGAAGCTTATTGTCAGGGGTGACTCGCAGCTTGTCTTCCGCCAAGTGAACAAAGATTATCATAGTTCGTTGATGGAAGCCTACATTGATGAAGTGAGAAAGCTAGAAGAACATTTTGACGGCCTGCAGATGGAACATGTTCCAAGAGCTCAGAATGACATTGCAGATGGCCTGTCAAAATGCGCCGCACTCAAGTTACCTGTGGAACCAGGAATTTTTGTGCTCAAGCTAACTCAACCATCTGTGACACCATCATACGGGTGAGCAAGAAGAGAAAGTTGGTTACTGGCGACTACTTTCCGGCAGAGCTCCTTGAAGCCGCCGCCAAGAAGGTCCCCAGGATCAACACAGAGAGCGCTGAGGAGCAGTCTGCTCCGACAAGCCCTAGGGTTTTTTTCGTTGAAGCAGATGCTCCCGACAAGTTTCGCTCCGGCAAGCTTGCCAGGGAGCATCACGCTCCGGCAGGATCCCAGGTCCTTGTCGTAGAAGCGGATGTTCCCACAGCAGCATTTGCGCCTTTAGTCCTTGTCGTCGAGCCACAAGCTCTGGCATGGGCACAGCGGATCCTCCATCTCCTCCAAACAGGAGAACTTCCCGAAGAACAAGAAGAAGCGGAAAAAGTAGCTCGGCAATCAAGTATGTACCAGTTTGTCGATGACATACTGTACAGAAGAAGATTCAACGGAGTGAAATTGAAGTGCATTTCCCGGGAAGATGGACAGAAGCTGTTGGCAGAGATACACGGAGGCATATGTGGTCACCACATTGGCGCAAGAGCACTTGCCGGCAAAGCTTTCTGGCAAGGTTTCTTTTGGCCGACAGCCCTCCAGGATGCAACTGCACAAGTAACCAAGTTTGAAGCGTGCCAGTTCCACTCCAAACAGATTCATCAACCAGCTCAAACTCTCCAAACGATCCCTTTATCCTGGCCATTTCTGGTCTGGGGGCTCGACGTTCTCGACCCCTTCTCCCTCGTACATGGATCGCCTCGAGTGCTCGCTTATGATGAGCTAGAGCAAGAGCAGCGGCAGCAAGATGACGCGCTGCGCCTCGAGGAAGATCGTCTTCAGCTCTTGATGCACGAGCTGCTGCACCGACAAGCTTTGCGCCGCTACCCTAGCCGCAAAGTTAATGCCAGAAGCTTCGAGACGGAGAAGATAATGAAGTGGATATGGCGTCAAAGAAGTACAGCCTTGCCGGGGTGCAGACGACGGAAAAGCTAAGTTGCCAAAGTTTTAGCATGATCAAGTTTTAAATTTCTAAGTTATATTCCTTGAACGTCCGTGCCTTGTATGGAAAACCTGTGCACGGAGGAATCGACTCGTGGCTAAGTTGCGCCCTTGATTTGTTTCGAGTCCGCTCAACAATGCAAGTGCGCTGCAACAAGCCCCGACAAGGTTTCTTGCCGGAGGCAACACCGCCAGCAGGCCGCTGATGTTCCGCACTCAGCAAGTGTGTTTGCGCCGGCAAGTTCCCTCAAAGCGTAGGGTAAAAACATACAAGGGATGTAACAGAGTAAAGGATATAACATAGCGAGCATTGCCCAGAATGAAGTTATATTACAAGAATAACTTATTGTGGCGCTGACTAGATTGTTCTCATAACTGAAATAACAGTGGCCAGGAAGAAGAAGAAGGGCGCGCCGGCACCTGGACCCCAGCAAGCCAGTGTTGCCGGGGGCCGCGTATACCAAGATTCATCCGCGGCAAGCCAGAGTTGCCAGGGGCTGTGATATCAGATAAGTCTTTCGTCCCACATCATGCATCCTCTTATGGACTGGGAAACGCGAAGCCACGTCCTTGAACGACCGTGCCTTGTATGAAAAACCTGTGCGCGGAGGAATCGACTCGTGGCTAAGTTGCGCCCTTGATTTGTTTCGAGTCCGCTCAACAGTACAAGTGCGCTGCAACTAGCCCCGACAAGGTGTCTTGCCGGAGGCAGCACCGCCAGTAGGCTTCTGATGTTCCGCACTCAGCAAGTGTGTTTGCGCCGGCAAGTTCCCTCAAAGTGTAGGGTAAAAACATACAAGGCACAGAATCAAGTAAAGGATATAACATGGCAAGCTTCCCCTTTTTCATTAAAAAACATCCCACTCGGATATAGTCCATAGAGGATGAAAAACATGAAAGAGAGGATTACAAGTTTTAAATGTAGCTAAGGCCCGAAGGCTTACAAATTAAAAAGATAAGGTGCCCGTAATCCCTTTCCTGTCCCTCTCTTCAGGAGGTAGGTCAAGGAGGCGAGAAGAGCAAAAGGGGCGCCTAGGCGAGCTACAGGTGCCAGAAGACACCAAGAGAACATCCCGGGGGCCGTCCGGGGGCTGGACGGTGATGGCGGCACCGGAAGCAGAGCTCGAAGACGGGGCGGCAGGACGTCAGCACGCTGTCGAGGGCACCACGCCCTCGTACTCGACAGCGCCCTTGCCGCCACCCTCTTCCCCTTCCGCAGCCTCCCTACGCCAGCCGCCCAAGGAGACGACCCCGGGGACTTCAGGGAGCCGGCAACGCGGATGATGGGGTCGCCGGTGACGCACGAAGCGGCGCCTGACACCTAGTCGGGCCCGCCATCCCGCTGCCCGCTACACTCATCGTCGCTGTCGCTCTCCTCCTCGTCACTCTCGCTCGAGGGGGGAGTCTTCGCTATCGGAGGAGCTGTCCACGCAGCACCTCGCCCGAATGCCGGAGTCCCCGAAGACCTTGACAGAGAGGAGGTTGCCCTCCATTAACTTAAAATGGAGGGTAAACCCCGCCGTCAGGCTGTGGATACGGGCGAACGTCTTCCACCCGCGATCAAGATACATCACATTAGGGGCTGGGGATACGACATGGACACGCGTGCCACTGATCCCGCAGCCCCTCATGTGCAATCTCAGCGTCTCGGGCGAACCCGGCTCCATCGCGCTAGCAAACGGAGCCGGAAGCCGGAGGCGACGACGAGGTGGCCGGCGCAGCTTGACGAAGAACTCGCAAGGGTCGTCCCCAGTATGGACCGCCGCGGGGAGAGGAACCGCCGGCGGAGGCGAAGCTGGCGCGCCGCCCCACCTGCCTCTTCCCCGAGCGCCTCGACCTCGTCCTCGACCTCGTCCACGACATTGCCCCCTCCCTCTTCCCCTTGTGGCTGGCTCTGCCAACACGGGCGCAGGATAGGGAGGGATGCGCTGTCTGGCGGCGACCCTCGCCGCCACCGATGAAGGTCCAGGGTTCCCCTCCTCCATGGCGAATGAGAGAGAGGGGAACGGAAGACGAAGAAAGGAGAAGATGAGAGATTGCGGGCTTCTGCGCTCCCCTTCCGCTCTTTTTAAAGAGCGAGGTGGGGGCTCGGCCGCCCTGCTCAGCGAATCAAGGCAAAGGAAGAGCAGGGAGTGGGGGCCGACCCGCTGCCCCCGCTCGTGACGGCCCAGTTTCCCACTTCCACCGCCCACGTCCCCAAGTGCATGGGAGCCGCGTGGCGGGGATGCAGAGCCGAGGCGACGGATCAAGTGACCTCGCCCCACCCCGTGGTCACGGGGGGTGGACACCTCGAAAATCATGCACGCCACCCATGCCTCCCACTACGCCACGATTGACACATGTCGTTACGGGAGGCCGCGGTGGATACGGAGCGGATTTGGTTTGGACCCAGGCCGCGCGTGCCCGTGCCCTATTTTGGGCCTGGCCCAACAGCGCTCGGCACCGTGTGTGGCCCAGGCCCGGGGGCTCCTGTCGGTGTACTAAAGTAGGGGTACCTTAGTACCCCTAACTTGTGCACGGGCAGTCGCAACGCCCCGCGGCAAGGCTTGCCGGGCGTCCGCCAAGACCCTCCGCCATCCTTATTTTACTGCCATTCAAGAACAAAGTGTTAGCTGAGAAGACAAAGCCCCGGCAAGAGAAGCTTGCCGGAAAGGACAAGACCCCGGCAAGAGGAGCTTGCCGGGAAGGCCAGCCGAGGCACTTCAGAAGACTTGCCGCGGTGCACCGCGCGTCCCGGCAAGACCCGACGAGCGGCAAGCTTGCGGGTGCAACAAAGGCGAAGACCGCGGCAAAGGCGATTGCAGGGCGGTTACCACTCGCGCCCAAGGCTCCAGCTCACCCGACGATGTGTCGCCGCAGGATCACTCCTGGTGCACGTGGTGGGTGGCTATGCAGCCTAGCGGTGCGAGGTGGCAAGCGAAGGTGACTAGGAGGCCATCATGGCGATCGGTGGCGCCCCTAACGGTCGCTTCCTGCACTGTTGGTGTGACCGGACGGGCATTTAATGCCCTTGTCCCCTGCTGTCAAAGTTAGGTAGGGGACACTGTAGATAGTGGTTGTACCAACCCACGTTTTTACCTTTCTACCCCTCTCTCTACGCTGCCACCTGTCGGTGACCCCCTTTAGACTATAAAAGGGAGGCCCATGCGCACGTAGAGGGGGTTCGATTCATTCGACTCGTTCGACACCACAGCATACCCACGCTCTCGAGCAAGAACAAATACAAAACACAAAGCAGCAGTAGGAGTTTTATCTCTCCAGAGAGCTCCGAAGCTGGGTAAAATCCCCCGCGCGCTCGACCTCGATCTGCTCTTTGTGCGCCCTCAGCTCCCTTGCCGGACCAGAAGGGGCCCCCTTGCCCCATAGGTGCTCGTGCTCCCACAAACCCACGACAGGCAGGTCCAGTGGCCCAGTACCAAGAACTTCAAGCCAGATGTACCCTAGAAGTACGATGGCAGGATACATCCGTCGGAGTTCCTCAGCGTCTACACCATCGCGGTGCAGGCTGCCGGGGGGCGCGACGAGAAGATCTCGCCAACTACTTCACCGGTGCTCAAGCCCAACGTCGGATCTTGGCTCATGCACTTGCTGGACAACTCCATTTCTTCGTGGGCGGACTGTGCCATCGGTTTGTCGGCGCCTTCACGAGCGCCACAAACCCCATGGCCAGGAGAGCGATCTTCATCTGCTTCGCCCGAAGGAAGAGAACCCCCTGCGCAAGTATATCTGAGATTCAGCCAGTGCAGCGCAACATCCTGAATGTCCACCTGCGCGGTTAACGGTAGCGTTCCATCGAACGTGCGTAACGCAAGAGATGAGGGAGGAGATGGCGATGTCTGAGAATCGAGATGTCGGCGAGCTATATGCTCTGGCCGACAAGTGTGCACGTGTTGAGGAGGGAAGGAAACTCCCCGGAGAGAACGCAGGAGCAGAAGGATCTGACAGTGAGGACGCCCCTCCGGCAAAGAAGATCCGGAGGCGGAATAACAGGAAGAGAAAAGCTAAGGATGTGCTAGTTGTCGAGCAGTCCGACAACGGAGGCGGCGCCGAAAGGCCAAAGCTGGTGACTCGGCGAGGCTGTGGTGGCGCCGACAAGCGGTGACGGCTCCGCAAGCGATCATTGCAAGATCCACCGCACCAAGGGCCATGACCTCCAAGCTTGCAAGAAGGTTGAGCAGATGGTAGAGCTACAGAAAGCTGAATACGAGCGCCGCGACAAGGAGAAGGCCTAGGAAGGTGGCAGGGGATCCGGCAAGAAGCGTCCTACCTGGGGAGGGCGCCGAGGCAAGGCCAAGCAGCGGCAAGGAGACAGGCCTCCCTGTGGCCGCGACAAAGACGAAGACGAAGACGAAGATGATGAGATGGAAGAGGATGAGACCGATGAGCAGGAGTTTCAGAAGGCAACAGAGGTTTTGTGCATTGATGGCGGCGCTTCTCCGCACACCTCGCACCGCCAACTCAAACAGTGGGTGCGGGAACTGAATGCAGCAGAACCATCAGTCGAATCGCGCAAGCCCCTGAAATGGTCCAGCACGACCATCGTCTTTGACGTTGAGGATCACCCTGATCGCATAACTGCGGTCGGGTGCTTGCCGATGTTGGTTTCGCCAACAATCCGCAACCTCAAGGTCACGAAGATGTTGGTTGAAGGCGGGGCCGGCCTGAATCTGATCTCTTCCACGGTGCTCAAGAAGCTCCAGATCCCCGACAGCGAGCTCGAAGAGACTGGTACCATTCAAGGAATTAACCCGGGAAGGAGCAAGCCCAAGGGGAAGATCACACTGCCGGTAACATTTGGCAGCGAGCTGAATTTTAGGACAGAGAAAGTCACATTTGATGTTGCCGATTTCCCATTGCCCTACAATGGGATACTCGACCGTCCAGCGCTTGCCAAGTTCATGGCAGCCTCTCACTACGCCTACAATGTGCTCAAGATGCCCGGTCCGATAAGTGTCATTTCTATCCATGGCGACAAGAAAGATGCACTTATCTGTACCGACAAGATCTATCGAAGGGAAGCCGAAAGCGCGAAGCGCAAACCACTTGCGGCTGAAGTTCTCTGGGAAGAAGAAGACCAAGTCCGGCAAGAGTAGCTCGATGCCCACTCCGACAAGCGCACCTCTTGGTGTTGCGCTACCGTCGAGGACGCACCATCGAGCTCCACCGGCAAGTGCAAGAAGGCAAAGACAGCGTCACCGAGACCAAGAAAGTGGTCGCCAAGGAGGGCGCACTGGTGGTACCTTCACCATCGATGCCACGCTTGACCCTAAATAGGAAAGCGACTCGTTGCTTTCTGCAGGCGAATGTCGATGTGTTTGCATGGCAACCATCCGACATCCCGGTGTTCCCGTGAAAGTAATTGAGCACCACCTTGCCGTCTGCCTCACGCGGCCCGTTAAGCGAGAGTCGAAACAAGCGGTGGAGCGCCAAGAGTTCATTGCGAAGAGATCAAGAAGTTGGAAGCAAGCAGGCCTTGTCCGAGGAGTACTCCATCCAGCGTGGTTAGCCAATCCGATCGTGCGCCAAAGCGAGCGGGAAGTGGAGGCTTTGTATTGACTTCACGGATGTTAATAAAGCTTGTCCCAAAGATCAATTTCCCTTGCGGCGCATTGACCGGTTGTCGACTCCACGGCGGGATGTGATCTGCTTTCATTTCTTGATGCATACTCGAGATACCATCAGATCTTCATGGCGAAGAGGATGAAGAAAACCGCATTCATTACTCCATGTGGCGTCTTTGCTTTGTACGAATGCCTTTCGGACTAAAGAATGCCGGTTCAACGTTTGCAAGAGTAGTCAGTCATGCTTTTGAGCCACAGCTGCACAGAAATGTAGAAGCTTACATGGATGATATAGTGGTCAAGAGCAAGGACAGAGAGACTTTAATCCAAGATTTGGACGAGACTTTTGCAAATCTGCGCAAGATCAATCTCAAGTTGAACCCCGAGAAGTGCGTGTTTGGAGTTCCTTCCGGCAAGCTTCTCGGGTTCTTTGTGTCCCAGAGGGGGATTGAGGCCAACCACGACAAGATCAAAGCCATCGAGCAGATTGAAGCCCCGAAGCGCGTCAAGGATGTGCGGAGGCTTGCCGGCTGTGTTGCTGCTCTCAGTGGGTTCATCCCTAAGTCTGCTGAGTGGCCTCGCCATTTTCAAAATTTTGAAAAAGGCGGGTCCAATGAAATGGACTCCGGAAGCGGAGGCTGCGCTACAGGACTTGAAGAGATACCTATCCTCCACTCCAGTACTTGTCGCACCTAAACCACAAGAGAAGTTGTTGCTATATCTAGCGGCAACCAATCAAGTGGTTAGTGCTGCGTTAGTAGCAGAGAGGGAGGCGGGTGAAGAGCCAGCAACCGCGGCAAGCGAGTCCAGCGACAAGCAGGGGGCTTCCCCGTCAAGCTCTGGTCCCGACAAGGATGAATCTGTGCAGCCACAGGGAGAGAAATAGAAGAAAATGGTGCAGCGCCCAGTTTATTTTGTCAGCTCCCTTCTGCAGGGGGCTAGATCAAGATACTATGGGGTGCAAAAGTTGCTTTTCGGCCTTCTCATGGCCTCGAGGAAGCTACGCCATTATTTTCAAGCACACGAGATCACAGTTGTCACTCGTTTTCCATTGAAGAGGATATTGCAAAATCCAGAAGCAACAGGCAGGATTGTCGAGTGGGCACTAGAACTGTCAAGCTTTGGCCTCAAGTTTGAAAGTACTTCAACTATCCAGAGCCGAGCATTGGCAGAATTCATAGCGAGTGGGCGCCAACACGATGAAGAAACTCCGGAGAGGAGCATCCCTGTCAAGGAAGCGAGCAAAGAATGGATCATGTACTTTGATGGTGCCTTCTTGCTGCAAGGCGCCGGTGCGGGCGTACTACTCGTCGCACCCACCGGAGAGTACCACAAGTACGTGGTCGAGATGCACTTTCCCAAGGAGCAAGCAACAAACAATACTGCAGAGTATGAAGGCTTGCTTGCCGGACTCAGGATCGCGGCAGACCTTGGGATCAAGAAGCTCATTGTCAGGGGTGATTCACAGCTTGTCGTCCGTCAAGTGAACAAGGATTATCAGAGTCCGTTGATGGAAGCCTACATTGATGAAGTGAGGAAGCTGGAAGAGCATTTTGACGGCATGCAGATGGAACATGTTCCAAGAGTTCAGAACGACATTGCAGATGGCCTGTCAAAACGTGCCGCACTTAAGTTACCTGTGGAACCAGGGATTTTCGTGCTCAAGCTGACTCAACCATCTGTTACACCATCATCTGGACAAAGCAAGAAGAGAAAGTTGGTTACTGGAGACTACTTTCCGGGTGAGCTCCCCGAAGCCGCCGCCAAGAAGGTCCCCAGGATCAACACAAAGAGTGTTGAGGGGCAGTCCGCTCCGACAAGCCCTAGGGTTTGTTTCGTTGAAGCAGACGCTCCCGACAAGCTGTGTCCCGACACGCTTGCCGGGGAACATCACGCTCCGGCAGGATCCCAGATTCTTGCCGTAGAAGCAGATGTTCCCGCAGCAGCATTTGCGCCTTTAGTCCTTGTCGTCGAGCCACAAGCTCCGGCATGGGCACAGCAGATCGTCCATTTCCTTCAAACAGGAGAACTTCCCGACGAGCAAGAAGAAGCAGAGAGATTAGCCTGGCAATCGAGTATGTACCAGTTTGTCGATGACATCTTGCATGAAGAAGATTCAACGGAGTGAAATTGAAGTGCATTTCCGGGAAGAAGGACAGGCTGTTGGCGGAGATACATGGAGGCATATGTGGCCACCACATTGGCGCAAAACACACTTGCCGGCAAAGCCTTCCGGCAAGGTTTCTTTTGGCCGACAGCCCTCGAGATGCTGGCCGCACAAGTAACCAAGTGTGAAGCGTGCGGTTCCACTCCAAGCAGATACATCAACCAGCTCAAGCTCTCCAAACAATCCCTTTATCCTGGCCATTTTCGGTCTGGGGGCTCGACATCCTCGGCCCCTTTGCCCGAGCTGTCGGGGGCTTCGAGTACTTGTACGTGGCAATCGACAAGTTCATGAAGTGGCCGGAGGTGGAAGCAGTGAGGAAGGTGACAGCACAGTCAGTAGTCAAGTTCTTTAGGTCAATTGTTTGCCGTTTCGGAGTCCCTAACAGGATCATCACCGACAATGGCACACAATTCACGAGCCGCACCTTCATGCAGTACGTCCAAGATCTTGGCACCAAGATCTGCTTCGCTTCTGTTGCTCACCCGAGAAGCAACGGTCAAGTGGAGAGGGCGAACGCTGAAGTGCTGCGCGGGCTCAAGACCAGAACTTTCGACAGGCTGCGTAAGTGTGGAAGAAATTGGATCGAGGAGCTGCCGGTGGTTCTTTCGTCGATCAGGACGACGCCAAATCGAGCCACTGGCCAGATGCCTTTTGCTCTAGTCTACGGAGCAGAGGCAGTTCTCCCCACGGAACTCGTATACGGATCGCCTCGAGTGCTCGTTTATGATGAGCTTGAGCAAGAGCAGCTGCGGCAAGATGACGCGCTGCTCCTCGAGGAAGATCGTCTTCAGGCTGCTGTATGAGCTGCTCGATACCAGCAATCTTTGCGCCGCTACCTTGTTCTTCGGCGCGTTCAATCCGCCAAGAATTCCAACAAGTTGACGCCGAAGTGGGAAGGCCCTTATCGGGTAAAGCGAGTCACTAGGCCTGGCGCTGTCCGCCTTGAGGCCGAAGATGGCTTTCCGGTGAGCAACTCCTGGAACATAGAGCATCTTCGCAAGTTTTACCCATAAGGCGCGGTTGCCGGAACCTGCTGTCCCGGCAACCACCTTTTGTACAAGCCTTGCTGCTGTTGCATGTAACCCTTTGTACAAAGCCGGGCGCAGATCCCGTGCGTAAATAAAGATCCTATGCTCAACACGTGTTGTCAAATTTCATACCTTTTTCTTTTTTGCATGTATTATGTGACACTTTGTGCAGCACTCTCCCCCGGCAAGCAATAACGAGCCTTAAGGCTCCATATCTTTATTTTCTCTTCTTTCTTTTGTTCAAAAAGAAGGTTCCTTCGCCCACAAGTTCACCGGGGGGGAGGAAAGGATAAAGGTGTGGACCAGGCGTCATTCAAAAAAATACAGCCTTGCCGGGACGCAGATGACAGAAAAGCTAAGTTGCCAAAGTTTGAGCACAGTCAGTTTTAAATTTCTAAGTTAGATTCCTTGAACGACTGTGCCTTGTATGGAAAAACACTTGCGCGGAGGAACGGCTCGTGGCTAAGTTCGCCCTTACTTTGTTTGAGTCCGCTCAACAATCAAAGTGTCTGCGACTAGTCCGACAAGGTTTCTTGCGGAGGCAACACCGCCAACAGCTGCTGATGTTCCGACTCAGCGCTTCGCATGACAAGCGTGCTTATGCCGCAAGTTCCTAAAAGCGTAGGGTAAAAACATACAAGGGATGGAACCAAACAAAGGAAGTAACATAGCAGATAGTACCCAGAATAAAGTTATATTACAATAAATAACTTGCCGCGCTCTAATAGATTGTTCCTATGACATATCTAGCAGCGGCAAGAAGAAGGAAGGGAGAAAAAGGGTGGCCTAATCCACGCGCTCGCCGTCAACCCTCCTGACCTCATTCACCTTGTCCACAATGGGTGCGACAATGGCTTTGAGCTCTTCAAGATCAGCACCCGCCGGCAGCTTCTTGAGGACGCGGGTGAGGTCAAGGCCTGGATTGCGGAAGAGTATCTTCACCAACACCTTCTCCAAGACCTTGGCGTAGATTGCTGCGACTTCGTCCGCCAGACTTCTTGGGATCCTTTCCCGGAGTTCTTTGGAGGGCCGTCACTACACCCTTGAAGAAATGAGTAAGCTTGGCGGCTGGCTGGAGGTTTTTCGCTGGAGTACCGAAGCCCGCCAAGTCCAGCTCCGCCAGCTCCTCGTCGATGGCTGCGGCAATGTTGACGAGGCCCTCCGTCCAGAGCTCCACCGTAGCCTTGAAGGTGTTCTGAGTCTCGGCGGCCCTCGTCAGGAGCTCCACGTTGCCCTTGATCTCTTTCTTCAAGTCATCCTCTCGCCTCTTGGCGGCGTCTAGCGTCTCTGTCAAGGTGGCCAGCTTCAGTTCCAGATCAGCGCTCGAGTCCTTGGCGGCGTTCAGTTCCTTGATCTTGTCGGCAAGTTGAACTTGCAGATCGCCATGGGAAGGGCATCCTTCTCGCGTTCGCGCTGGAGTGCGGCAAGCTCTTCATTCTTCCCTTTCATGTCCGCCTCCAGCTGCGTCACCTTCACCTCTAACTCCTTCTTGGCGGCGTCAGCAGCCGCGGTGGCATCCTTCGCCTCCTTGAGTGCCCCGCCAAGTGATTGCTCCCGGACCTCGAGCTCCTCCTCGTGGATGTCCAGATTAACCTTCTTCTGTGTCAGTTCACCTTCCCGCCTGGACAGCTCCTCGGCGGCGAGCCTCTGCTGCTCCTCGGCTTCAGCCTTTTCCAGGATGAACGCCTTCTTCGCCTCGTCAAGTTGTGCCCTCTCCTCCGCAATGGATCAGAGGGCCTCTTGGTTGCGGCTCTTGAGCTCCTCCGCATGTTTCTCTATGTCAACTGCCGCCCGCGCGACAATCGCTTCCCGGGACTCAAGCTTCGCTTGCAGGCGTGTAGAGTGACACCAACTTTCGAACAATTGCTCCTCCTCGAGTCGCCTTCTGCTGCTGCTTGGCGCGTCAACCACCGCCAGCCCAGCAGAGGCGAGTACTTCCCGTCAAACTCCTCTCCTTCGATGGCGCCACAGGCTCGGCGCTTGAGGAAGCTTGATGTATCGCCCTCGCCGACCTTCAAGTAGGCGCCTGGCTGGGGCTCCTCGGAGCCCGGTGCTGCACCAGCGGCGGAGGGGTCGGTGGTCGATGCAGCGCCTTGTGCTCCTGCGCCCTCCGGGTCGTCAGTACGATCGCCGGACCCCTCGCTAGCTCCTGCACCAGCAGCCTTGGCGGCTTCTTCGTCGGCGGGTTCATCAGCTCCGGCCTCTTCCTCGTCAGCGGCGGCGTCTTCAGTATTGCCGCATGCGCCTACCTCGCCGGTGGCCTCAGTCTCCATCGGGTCTGAGAGAGGGGGATCTGAAGACAGGAAGAGGAGGAAAAAGTCAAGCAAAGATCCAAAAAGAAGATCGGAAGAAAAACCCGAGGGAAGATTTCCGACAAGGAAGGTTACCTGTGCTGGGCTCTGTGACCATGGGTTCCTCCACCAAGGGCTCACTGGTTCCGTCCCTTGCCAGGGACCTCTCCCTTGCCGGGGAGCGTTCCCTTGTCGGAGAATCGCCCCTTGGCGGCGTACTTGAAGCAGACAGCACCTCCGGGGCGGTTTCTGATTGCTCCTGATGGGCCTGTTCTGCTCCTACACAAATAAATCAACAATCAAGGTATCAACAAAAGAAGAAGCACCCACGCCGCCCCTGGCAGAAGTGAACCAAACACTACTGCTGGGGGCTATCTTTGGGAGCTCTTTGAGAAGAAGAATCGGGTCCGTCAAGGTGGTCTCGGACGTGTCTTCTACCATCACAGCAGGAGTGTCCTCGATGACAACCATAGGGACCTTGGCCCTCTTCGCCGCTCTCTCGGCCAGAGTCCTGAAATGGAACCAGGATTCAGAGGGAAGCAGATCAGACGCAAAACCAGAAACAACAAAGATTGAAGAAATACAAGTATAGTGAGAAGAAAGCCTTACTCCTCCTCCTCTTCTTCCTCCTCGTCGGAGCTCAGTAGCAGAGAGGTGAAATCTGTACCCTTCTGCGTGGAGGCGGAGAGTAGGGTCCTTGACGCGTTGACGGAGCTGCGGCAGGATCGGGCGTGGCAGCCCGGGAAGACCCCGCCTCAGTTGCCGGCACGCCCTGAGATGCTCCCGCGGCAACGGTACTTGCCGCGGTGGATCGCGTCCCACGGCGCTGTGACTGTTGGCCTGCCTGCCGCCCTGCTGTATCTCCAGCTCGACGGAGGCACCTTCCTGGTTGCAATTGGGGCTGCGCTGGGGGCTCCGCCTGCGGCAAGCTGCTCGAAGACGGCTGGCCGCTCGCGCCCTCGGCGGGCTCGCTCGCTTCGGCCTCGGGCTCCTCCTCGACAACGACCCCTCCGGCAAGGTCCTCCCAGTCGGCAAGGCTTGCCTCCTCGGTCGCCTCTGCCTCCTCCAACGTGCAGCCAAATTCGCCTGCGGCGGCGGCTGCCGCCGCCTCTTCGGCCCAGGTGGCGATGTAGCGCATCTCGTCGTCGTTGGTGTTGCGGGTGAGGAGCCTCTGCTCGTCGGCATTGACTGCTACCTCCGTCAAGCCATCGAAGAATTGCCGCACAACGTCGTTGGTGGGCTCCATCCAAGTTGGGCTTATCCCGTGCGAATCGCACTCTGGCATCATTGCGCAGATGCGATCACGCTGGGAGTTGTTGCACAATGGGATGACGCCCTGCGGCAGCCTGAACCACTCTGGATGGTTGGTGTCATGCTTGAACAGCTCCTTCAGCATCCCGTCAAGCTCCAGAACTGTGAAGTTGAAGTTGAGGCCTGGACGCAGCCTCATGATATCCGCCGGGCCGCCAAACAGCCGGGCGGGCCTCCCCCTCTTCTGCAGAGGGGCGATGCGACGGCGAAGGAAATCCGCGCCAACGGCCCCTGCTGTGAGCCCGGCAAGCCTGAGCCGGAGGATTCGGGTGGTGGCAATCTTCAGCTTGGCGTCGTCCGCAACGAGTGCTCGATCGCCGCCCGCGCGCTACACGGGTGCAGCGCGCAGTTAGTGAATGGCTGCGGTTGGCATCAGCGATCCAGCACCCTCCGCCCTCCACTCATCCCACTTGCTGCGGAGCTTGCCCCAGATACACCTCCTTCATGTCGATTAAGTGAGGTCAAAGGCGATTCCGCCAGCCAATGGCTCTCCTTCTCGGCTCGGGGGTGAAATAGTGGCGAAAAGAGCAACATTTGGGTGGATGCCAGCGAAGTTCTCACAGAGGTGTCGAAAACCGCCATTGTCGAGCGGCGTTGGGGTGAAATCAAGAAGATGAATCCGTAGGTATTCATGATGTCATGAAGAAATCAGAAAAAGGTGGGCAGAGCCCGCAGTAGAAGAACACCGGAAAGAAATAGTACCCTTTTGGGCACCGCTTTGATTTGGAAGCTTCGGCAGAGAGCACCGGCGTGCGCGGATGTGCCTGCATCTCCGTCGACCAGAAGAGGTAGAACTCCTCCCGCAGCGCCTGCAGGGCGAGCTCGGGGGGAAAAGCACTCGCTCCTTGCGCAGCGCCTCGAGCCGCAACGCCTTGGCAGACTTTGTGCTCGACTTTGTGCTCTTGCCGGTCTTCGGAGCAATGGCGGAAGCGGCGGGGGAGCGCGGAGGTGTTGAGGGCGACGGCGGCGACGGGCGGTGGAGCGCTGCTCTCTTTCGGCTTGGGAAGCGGAGGGGAGCGGCGGAGCTTTCGGAGGAAGGAACTGCAAGTGGCGAAAGTGGGGAACGCCCTGTTCCTCTGCTTATAAACAGGGGAGGCGAGCGTTCGCATTTCTTGATTTAAAATTGCCCGATCTCTCCCACGACGCCGCGCGATTGGCGTGTGCCGTTCGGGAGGTGCGGTGGATCTGGTCGATTTGGTTTGGACCCGGGCCGCGTGCCCGTGCCCTGTTTTGGGCTGGCCCAACAGCGATCGGCACCGTGTATGGCCCGGCCCGGGCTCTGTCGGTGTACTAAAGTAGGGGTACCTTAGTACCCGAACTTGTCTGCACGGCGGTCGCGGCGCCAGCGGCAAGGCTTGCCGGCCGTCCGCCAAGATCGCCGTTATTCCTATTCGCCATTCAAGAACAAAGTGTTAGCGAGGAGACAAGGCCCGGCAAGAGGAGCTTGCGGGAAGGATAAGACCCGGCAAGAGGAGCTTGCCGGAAGGATAACTCAAGGCCTGCGAAGAACTTGCGGCCGCCGTGCATCCCGGCAAGGCCCGTCGAGCGACAAGCTTGCGGGTGCGACAAGACAGCGACCGCGGCAAGGCGCTTGCCGCGGCAAAGCCACCACTCTGCACGCTCCAGCACATTTGACGACGTGTCGCCGCAGATCGCTCTGGCGCCGCGTGGCGGGTATTTGTGCAGCCAAGCGGTCGCGGTGGCGGCGAAGATGACTAGAAGGCCATCGTGCCGATCGGTGGCGCCCTAACGGTCGTTTCCTGCCTTTGTTGGGGCGTATTGCCGGTTATACTAAAGTAGGGGTACCTTAGTACCCCGAACTTGTCTGCGTGCGGTTGCAGCACCAGCGGCAAGGCTCGCAGGCGTCCGCCAAGACCCTCCGTCATTTCCACTTACTGCCATTCAAGAACAAAGTGTCAACCAAGTAGACAAAGCCCCGGCAAGAGGAGCTTGCCGGCAAGAACAAGGCCCCGACAAGAGGAGCTTGCCGGGAAGGCCAACCAAGGCGCTTCAGAAAACTTGCCTTGGCGCCAGCGTGTCCGGCAAGGCCCGGCGACAAACAAGCTTGCTTAAGTGGCAAGCACGACAAGAGAAGGGCAGCGGCGGCGCTGCAGCGGCTAGGCTGCCACTCTGC
This sequence comes from Aegilops speltoides, assembly GCA_021437245.1. Lineage (NCBI taxonomy): Eukaryota > Viridiplantae > Streptophyta > Magnoliopsida > Poales > Poaceae > Aegilops > Aegilops speltoides. Next base: position 19,836 of record JAHHZJ010002069.1, read on the forward strand.
ACCCAAGCTCCGGCGCATCCAACGGCGTGCCACCCGTGTAGGATCGGAAGTATGTCTAGAGGGGGTGATTAGACTACTTGACAACTTAAAAGTTTAGCCTTTTGATTGGAGTAGATTCTTAGCAAGTTCACAATGATATCCAAGTCAAGTATCACCCTACACATGCAATTCTAGAGTTGTGGCAGCGGAAAGTAAATTGCACGTATAGAAAATGAGAGGTGGAGAAGAGCAAGCGCAATGGAGACACGGAGATTTTTTCTCGTGGTTCCGATAGGTGGTGCTATCGTCAATCCACGTTGATGGAGACTTCAACCCACGGAGGGTAGCGGCTGCGAGAGTCCACGGAGGCTCCACCCACGAAGGGTCCACGAAGAAGCAACCTTGTCTATGCCATCATGGCTTACGCCCACGGAGGACTAGCCTTACTCGGGGTAGATCTTCACGAAGTAGGCGATCTCCTTGCCCTTACAAACTCCTTGGTTCAACTCCACATCATGACGGAGGCTCCCAAGCGACACCTAACCAATCTAGGAGGCACCACCCTCCAAAAGGTAATAGATGGGGTTGGTGATGATGAACTCCTTGCTCTTGTGCTTCAAATGATAATCTCCCCAACACTCAACTCTCCTCACTGATTTGGCTGTGGTGGAAGAAAGGATTGAGTGGAAAGCAACTTGGGAAGGCTAGAAATCAAGTTTCATATGGTGGGAGTGGAGTAACTTGATCTCAACACAAGGGTAGGTAGTTTTCTTCTCGAAATGTAAGGTAGGAGTGGTAGTTCTTTCTGATGGCTCTCTCCACGAATGAAGAGGAGGTGGAGGGGTATTTATAGCCTCCACACAAAATCCAACCGTTACACACATTTGACCAATCTCGGTCAGACCGAAGTTGACAACTCGGTGAGACCGAAAGTTCAAATCTTGTGAACGTTGGGATTTTCGGTGGGACCGAAAATACAATCTCGGTTAGTCCGATTCTTCCAAAGTCTAGGGTTTGCCAATCTCGGTGGGACCGACTTTCTCATCTCGGTGACACCGATTTGAGTACAGAAGGTTACAGAAGGTTGGCAACACCAATTTCGGTATGACCGAGTTTGGAATCGGAAAATCCGAGATTCTTAGGGTTTGGGTATATGGCTGAGGTGGTTCATCTCGGTGTGAATGAGTTTGAAATCGGTGGGACCGAGATTACTTATGAGTTTATGTTGGAGTGACAGATTGCTGATAGTTTGAGAGATAAATCACTAAGCACTTAGAGCAACCAGGTCATCATCATAACCTCATCCCTTTTAATAGTATTGGCTTTCCTATGGACTCAATGTGATCTTGGATCACTAAACCAAAATGGAGTCTTGAGCTTTTGCCAATGTTTTCCTTAGCATTTTGAGGGGTCCACATCATCAGTCATTGCCATACCCATATCCTTGAACTTTCTGAAATATTCTCAAGAAATGATTAGTTCAATGATATATATGTTGTTATGAATTACCAAAACCACCGGGATTAGTTGCACTTTCAATCTCCCCTTTTGGTAATTGATGACAACATATAGATCAAACTTCGACAAATGATATAATCAATGAATAACATCGTCGCTTTGAGAAGTATGTGATAAGCAAGAGCTCCCCCTAAATTTGTGCATTATTTAAGATTTGCGTTTGAATGCAAATGCACAATCGATTAGAATCATGGGTTACTCTTCCATGTCACATACATCTTGGTGGAGCGCACAAAATGATAAGAATGAATAACATGCACCCAATCACCAAGACATGAGTAAATGATCATACAAGATATGAATGGAATATGATAAGCAATAAGCACACATTAAGCATAGTATGATCAAGCACTCATCAAGATCGAGCAAACGTAGTATCAAACACACGAAATGTCTTAAGGAACTCAAAAGTATCTCAAGGAAAACCGCAAGCGAAAGAGCAAAAAGCGAGCACTCTCTCTCTCGAAGTCCTATGATCTATACAATTTCTCCCCTTTGGCAACAAGTTACCAAAAGTTCGAAGGTATAGAGCTAATCGTCACTCGGGACTCTGCTGGCGGCTCTGTCTGCGTCGATGGAGTGGAGATAGCTGCATCTGCAAAAGCTTCTGCTGAAGTCTGTGGAGCTGGAGGAGTGGATACTGGAGCTGGTGCTGGAACTGACGGAGCTGTAGGAGGTGCTGATGTAGTAGCCCTGGGTTCTGTCACTGGAATAGCAGCTGATCTGGGCTTTGTGGGCACTGCAGGCTGCTCATAGTCATCCTGGACCATATCACCTTCCATCTCCTTCATGAGTTCTGCCTTCTCCCTCTTCGCTTCCTCAATGTCTGCCTCAAGCTTGTTGACGGTGACCTGCACTTCAGTCAGCTTGACGTCCAGAGCATGGAACTTATCTTCAACTATCCTCTCAAGGCTCTCCCGAGGCGCACTATCTGGCCAGCGTAGCTCAATTCTCTGAGTGGCTTCAAGAAGTTGTTCTGCAACGCTCTTGGGCTTTGCTGCTGCTTCCTTTTCAGCTTTAGCTTGTTTGGCAGCTTCAGACTTAGCATGTCCTTCTACAGATGTGGGAGCATCTTCAGTCATCACAACTTCGTTATCTTCGTGTTCAGGCTGTAGTGGCAAGTGGGGTCTATCCAACAGGTAGGTGTCCGTGCCAAACTTGGCATTAATGAGCATCTGAATATGCAGAGCAAACCCACACGACCTCTTCTGGTCTGCTGCTGTCCTCTTGATAGTCTCTACTATCAGGTCCATCACCTTAAAAGGTGCCTTCTGGTCTAGAATGTGCAGCATGTTGATAGAATACCCTCTTATCATGCGGTGGTCTCCTGACTTAGGCATCAAAGTATGCCTCAGAATGGTGTTGGTGGTTGGGAGACCTGCCTGAAGATAATAGACTGAACCAAGCTTCCATATCTCAACATCCTTCTCAGGTACCTCATTGTACATGTTCTTCATTGACTCGTGATTCTTCTTCGGAATGCCATAGACATCAACATCATCATCCTTTGATACTGGTGCATTCAGCAATGCTCTCCATTCTTCAACAGTTGAATGGAATCTCTGCCCTTCTGTCATCCATACAATTCTGCCATCTGGATAGAAGTGTGCGGTGGCATAGAACTGCATGATCATCTCATCGTTCCAAGCAGTCAATTTCTGACCAACGAACTCTGCAATCCCACAAGCAGTGAAGCTTTCATGCACATGTGGGAAGTAGTCTCTGTGCTCTTCACTGTCGATGTATTCCCAATCAACATATCTGGTGTCAGCAACAATTGGCTTCTTATCCATCAGCACTGTCTCATAAAAGTCTTGTTGCTCTCTAGTGTGGAATCTTGGGTCAACTGCTGTCCTTCTTCTGGTGGCATATGGATCAACTTGCCTCCATAGCCTGAGTCCTTTGTCCTTCCTTTCCTTCATATTTTCAGCTCGAGGATGAGCATCATTATGAACTGGCAGTTTCTGTCTGAGCTTGAGCAAAACATGTGCCTCATCATCGACGCATGTGGCACATTGTCCTTCTTCTTCTCTGAAGCGGTATGTTCCTCATAGTCTTCTTTGGCTTGGCAGCAGGTTTGGCTTGGGCTGCCTTTCTTTGGGAGCTGATGGCTTAGCTTTTGTGGGTGCTCCTGCCTCGATGGCATCTCCCATCAACTTAGATTTTTCGAGGAGGCTGGGGTGCTTCCTCATCAGAATCATCATCATCAGCTTCTTCATGAACTTTCCTCTTCCTCTTGGAAGTTTTCTTGATCTTGCTGGAGGTTTCTTCTCCCATGCTGAGCCTCTTTGCAGCAGTGGATTTCGTCACCTTGCTTGTGCCTTTCTTTGATTGTTGCCCTTGATAGCTCTTGGCAACCACTTGCCTTTTAGGCTTAGATGTTATCTCCTCATCTGCAACAAAATCAGAATCTTCCTCATCTGAATTCCTCTTCTTCTGGCCTGGTGGCAGTGGAGGCAATCCACTTGGAGTGCTTCTCTCTCCATCATCTGAAAAACTGCTTTCTTCGGGACTTGTTGCTGCCTCAGGAATCTCAACTGGCAATTCAGACCTGTTCTGACTGTCACTTCCATCAGACATGACTGACAACTTTGTGAATAGAATAGGTATAGGCAGAATAGAAGAGTTATCACAAACTGCAGAGGATTTTGAAAAAAGAATGAGTTCAAACTTTAGTTTTAGGTTTTCACAGAATACATTTCGGTCTGACCGAGTCTATAAATTCGGTGAATCCAAGTGTCTAAACAGACCACATACACCACTTTCGGTTGGACCGAAATGGGTTTCGGTCTAGCCGAGAGCACTAGGGTTTCACTAAATCTTCACTTCGGTCTTACCGATTTGCACAACTCGGTTTAACCGAAAAGTGCGGTGCAATGACCAGAGGCCAAATCGGTCAGTTCGAAAATGTCGAATCGGTCACACCGAGATGTGTTCGTGAAACCTAACCCTAAAATTTTCACTCGAATTTTGTTCTATGATCTAAACGGCTGGATAGGGAGATTTCAATCTTGGCAAGAAACTTGACAACGCCTATCGTGCATTGAATCAGCGATTGGAGCACGAGAGGGATGAAACTCACCCGATGCGGTGGAGCTTCACTACGGCGGCAACGGCGCGATGAGAAAGTCCGTTGACGGCGATGGAGACCCGCGGCGAGGGCGCACAGGCGACGGCGGAGACGATCCGGAGACCAAGGCGACGGCAGCGAAGGGTTTGAGGGTGAAGCATTTGAAGAAGTAATCAACGCGCTCTGTCCTCGGGTATATATACCCTTCGGCTGTCGGTGGGACCGAGTTGGAAAACTCGGTGGGACCGAGATGGTTAGCTGCGTGCGATTACACATTTGATCACGCCGAAATTGCAACTCGGTTTCACCGAGGTGAAAACCTAGATCAATCCAAGTGATTTCGGTCTGTCCGATTTGAATATATCGGTTTGACCGAAAGTACTTAGAAGGTTTTGGAAGTTAGGCTTTTGACGGATCGGTGGCTCCGAGTGCTCCTCACTCGGTCTGTCCGAAAAAGTCTTGTTCAAAGTTTGTGATATAAGCATGAATAGAGTTTGAGACAAGAAAGCATAGATAGCTAGGGGAGGAACTTAGGCATTCTTGTCCATCCATTTGGTCAAAAGAAAAATCCAAAAGACCAAAGCAACAAATGGATGTCCTCGAATGGATAAAATTATGCATCCAACATGCTCACACAATAAGATAGCAAATGAAATATGTGTCAAACATGCACAAACAAAATACTAACAGCTAGCACACAATTTGGCGATGACTAGGTCATCTATATATGAGTATATTGACTTAGGAGTCAAATGAGAACATTTGATCATAGGTCATACTCATCGTTTAAGCACAAGTGGGGTTACCACTTTTCCATAAAGCATTAATGTGTTCACATCATTAGAAGATGCTTTAGCTCAAATCTTTAGAGCAAAGCTCCCCCTTGATGTGAGAACCCCTTTTAAAGGGTCAAACTAACCTTGGGTTGTCGTTGAAGACTTCATGTAGATGTTGAAGATGTGGATGCTCAATGTTGATGAAGATCACCAAGAGTTGGGAGCAATCCTTTGGATTGGGCACTTTCAATACCTACATGGGTTAGTCCCACAAGGAACAAACAAGGATATCCATGGACATAGATTGAAGTACACAATAGATGATGTCCATGAAAGCAATGATTACCTTGTCCCTTGACTTACCAACATGAGGATTTGTGACTCCATGAACTAGTGCAAGATGTGGAAGTTGATTGCACAAGTCCTTGCCATAAATGAATGTGAGTGAGGTATATTGGCGGAGTCACCCTCAAGAACTCTCTAGTTCTTCTTCTTCGGGATCCACATCATCTTGATGGGAATCCTTGGTGTAGTAGTTGAGCTTGTTGAAGTAGAACTTGAAGTTGCCTTGGGAACCCACTTGACCATGGCCTTGGGTGCTTCAATGAATGCATCAATCTCCTCTTGAAGCTTGTCCTTGCCTTTTAGCTTGTGGTCTTGTGGTGGAAGGTCATCTTGAGCTTGTTCCACATTGGAAGAAGTAGGATCATACTTCTCCTTTTGAGAAACAAACTTTGGAGTGAGATATTGACCTTCTTCCCATTCAACACCCTCGGCGTTGAACTTTCGCTCAAAACCAATTCCTTGATTCTTCGGTGTCTTCCTTGTTTGCGAACAATTTCCTCAAAGCTCTTGCTTCCGCAAGACTCTTGTAGACACCTTTCTCTATAATTCCTTTCAATAGACTATTTTCTTGCTCAAGTGAAACTTGGCTTGAAACATTGTTAGTGGAATCAAGAGAATTACTAGAAGTAACAACATTTGATTTAGCATGATTATTGTTACTACTAGATGAAGAATTTTTCTTATGCTTGTCATGCTTAGTTTTGATAGGTGGCAAGAAATTAGACAAGAGAAGTCGTTTGGCAAGATATGAAGAACTCTTCTTTCGAAGATCGTCATTGATAGCTTTTAGAAACTCATGTTCTTGCTCTAGATTGAGCTTCTCGAAGGGTAGCTTCTCATGAGATCTTAGGAGCTCTCTATGATCTTCTTGAGTTGTTTCATGAGCTAACTTAAGAGTGTTTAGTTCTTTAGTTAGACGCTCAATCTCCTTCATAGCATTGTCATTCGACTCTTCTCGACTATAAAGACTACTAGCATGTTCATCATTACTAAGCTCACTAGATTTATCATGTAAAAGCTCATCTTCACCAAGCAAGTCATCCTCATCACTATCAAAGTCAATAAACTCAGGGTGTGATACCTTGGGGCCTTTTGCCATGAAGCATCTTCCAATTCCCTCATTTGGTGAACCAAATATGTCATAGGAGTTGGAGTTGGAGGACACGAGAGCAAGACCGGCAACACCTTCATCTTGACTGTATTTGGAGTTGGAGTGATAGCTTCTTTCGGAGTGATTGTCGGAGTCGGAGCCGGAAACCCATTCACCAACATGAGCTTGATGTTTTCTTCTTGTGTAGCTCCTTGATGACTTGTCTTTCCTTTCCGAATCCTTGCTTCTCCGAGAGGATCTTCGTTCATAACGATCATCTCTGCTCCTTCTCTCTTTTCGAGGCGACTCTTCTCTTGAGCTTCTTCTTCTTGGAGATTCTTCTCTTCTCTTGTGGGGAGTCGAACACTCATTTGAGTAGTGTCCGGGTCTTCCACAATTGTAGCAGTTTCGATCACGACTAGAAGATCTCTTTTCATCATATGATCTAGACTTTGAGCTTCTTTCCTTGCTTCTACTCTTGTAGAATTTGTTGAAGTTCTTCACCATTAGGCTTATCTCTTCATTGGAAACTAGCTTGTCACTTGAGGATGTGGGAGCTTCAACTGCAGCTTTGTAAGCACCACTTGACTTGTTGTGAAGCTCTTCCTTATCTTTAAGTGTCATCTCATGAGCAACAATCCTTCCAATGACTTCGGTAGGCTTGAGATCTTTGTAATTTGGCATCATTTGAATCAAAGTGCACACTGTCACACCCTGCATTTTGTAACTTTTCATTTTTTAATAAAGCATGAAAATTTGGACCAACAAAAACTTTTTGCATTATTTGGCTTTTATTTGAAGTTGGCTTTCTCTATGCTTCTTTTCAAGTGCTTCTTGAAGTCAACTACTCTACCCTCTATACTTCATCTCCCTACCCCAAGCTCCTGACCAATGACCATGCCATGTGAATAGTGCTATATGGGATTTTTCTACAAAAATAATTTGGCCATAAAGTATTTTTAAAAATTAGTTTTCCAAAAACCCCTGAATTGAGGTTTGCACTGCAAGTACTTGATCAAGGGCAGTAAAAAATCTTTTCAAAAATATATTTGACTCCTATTAGATATAGGATACCCTGGAACCACAAAAGTATAATTTTAAAAGTTACTGTTCTATTTTATTTAAAGGCTTTTTCTTAAGGCCAGAAATGGTCTTTAATAGGAAATAATTATTTTGCTGTTTCAAAAATATTTGACAAAATTTAGAGAAGCTCATAGGACATATATTGTCCATATATAAGAGTTTCAACACATGGTCATGTTCAAAATATTGGTCAAATCCCTCTAAAACCCTTTCTGGATATTTCAAGCTTTTGAAATATTTACAAAGGAATTTTTCTCCAAAAATTCCAGGAAAATTCTATCAGGTCACATATGACATATCTGTTGATCTTGCCAAGTCTCATGACTTGGAGAACAAGATAACACCATCAAAAACCCTCAAAACCATTTCTGTCCAATCTAAAGTTTGATCAACTTTACATTGCCAAGTATGTCCAAATGTGCTCAAATTTGGTGGACATGCTTCATTGATCTAATTAAGCAACTGGACCAAATGGCACAGGTTGGAGAAGAGGAAATCTTGGTCAAAGTGCCTCAAAACCCTCTCTGACCAAAATCAAGTTTGAACCACTTTGCACTACCAACTTTTTCTCCAAGACCCCAACTTTGGTGAGCCTGATCATGTGACCAAATAAGGCTACCACACCAAGTGGCACATCAAGGAGAAATGATTTAGTCCACTGGATCTACCCAAACCCATTTCTGCCCATTTCTAGGGTTTGCAAAAGTTGCATTGGCAACTTTGTCCAAATGAGCTCAAAATGGGTGGAAGGCCCTAAATATATGTGTCATTTCACCCCTTGGAGTATCTTGACTAGTAAGGATCATTAGCTTAGCCAAAACTCCATCAAACACCTTCTGGCAAAATACCAAAAGGCCTCTTTTTGCCACTTTCACTAATCTCCTTAAGTTAATCTTTTTGCCACAACCCCTCCTCACTTCCCTCTGTCACCTAGACACTTTTCTACACGAAGAAACAATGTGGAGGAAGGGGGGAATCAAGTTTGTCCTCTCTGGACAACATCTTCTCTCCTCTCCCCAGCTTCTCTCTCTCTCCTACGCACCCAGGCATCCCAGGCCTTTCCTGGTCTTGTCCCATCTTCTTTGTAGCTTCCAGACCTTAAGTGGACACGGCAGAGCACGCATAAGCGCACACATGCCGGCCAAAAGCCTGCTCTGGGCGCTGCCATGCTGGCGGCCGAGCCCTGACACGCGCCTCCCGACCGCCCGTGCCATCCCATCGCGCCGATTGATGTGCCTCGGCGTCTGCGACACGCCGCCGTGCCGTCCCCTCTGTCTCCCCTCTCTCTCCCCTCCTGCAGCAGCGTGCCGAGCGCCGCCCGGCTCGGCCAATGGCGGCCTCACACGCGGACGCCAGACCCTCCTCGCTCTCTCCTTCTCCTGGCGCCCTACTCCACTCCCACGAGCGCCGTGGACAGCTCCAAGCTCTCTCCAACGGCTCCTAGAGCAGATCCATGGTGCCCGAGGCCACGCCCACGGTGAACCGTGGCCAGCCTATTAAGGCATTCCCGAGCCCTCCTCTTCCTCCTGTCGCTCCTCCTCGCACTCAATCCACCTCGATCCTCCCATTTCGCTCCAGAGCCGCCCGAGCTCGAGATCGAGCTCGAGCTCCGCCGCCTCGGGTCGCCGTCGATCCGCGGGTACAGGCCCCCTCCGCCTCGTTTCTCCCTCGATTCGGCCTCCCCTCACCTCACTGATGCCTTCCCCTCGTTTTCCCCCTCGTTTTGCAGCTGGGAACGGCCGGAGCCACCGGCGCCCGAAGCACCTCCGCCGCGGGACCTCGTCGCCGGCGAAGCAGGCCACCCCGGCGACCATCTCCACCACCACTGGATCCGCGACTCCCTCCTGAATCCAACGGTAGTCCCCGCTCAGCTTCCCATGCCTCAGATCGCCGCCGGCGAAGCTCGCGTCGCCTCTGGCGGAGGTAGCAGCGGACGCCGTGGGGCGGCACTGTCGACCTCACGCATACAGCGGGTGGGATCCACCGTCGGGTTTAAAACGTTGTTGTGCAGACTGAGATCCGCCGTCGGCCGAAGGCGTATTCAGCCCTTACGCCTTGACGTGGCGGCGCGTGGGCTGGGGTTCCCCACGGGCTGCTGCTGCTTTGTGGCCTCTCCGCCCGATGGCACAAATCGCCGTTTCCTTTTTCTTTTCGTAGTTTTCCAAAAATTCCACAGGCAGTATATTAATCCAAATGCAGTGATTCCAATTTCTAAATTCCTAGAATATTGCAATCTATTTAATGGTGCAACTTTCACTCAGATCCAATCACCTTTCCTTTTCGTAAATATTTAAATGTGGGTTTTGGCATTTAAATAAGCCTTTGAAAATCCATAACTCCTATTTTGCTACTCGGGACCAAAACCAAAAGTTGCCCCTTCCTAGTTTTCCTCCTAGTATTTTACAAAATTAAGTTGACATTTTGTGAGCACTTTGACTTTCCTGTTTTTATTATTGCCTTATTTTCCCATTGTTTTCTTGCAACGTTAGATCCCGTGATTTGTGAGGTAGCTGAGGAAGAAGGAGGAGTAGTCTTGAAGACTTTGAAGACCAAGCCAACCAAGGCAAGCAGCCCTTTGACCATGACTATGATACCCTCTTTATATGCATGTCATTTTTAGCTCTTTATTTATGATGCATCGGAATCATGACGAGATGGTGAACCACGTGGGTGGTTGCCACGATTACATCCCTCGTTGATACTTGCATGGTGCATGGCCCTACCATTTATGAGGGTTATGCCGGTGGGAATAGCTAGGATGCAAATGTAGGTGCTACGCAAATGGGATGGGTTATGCATGGTGAAGGGGATAAAGTGATTTCAAAAGCCTTTTCGAAAACCCCGTCGGGTGCCACTTATGCCCGAGGGAGATGATGAGAAAGGTAACCACTTGATGACGAAGTGGTGTACCGAGGCAAGTGTGTGTTGTTTTCGAAAACGGATTAGATTTAAGATTTGATGACTGTCCCAACACTACATGCGCGACCACTCTACCCTTATATGGGAAAGGGCATTGTTGAGTACCTAGACCGATACTAGCTTGGAGCCCGCACTACTAGTGACGGGGGAGAGTTGGTGCTCTCTCTTGGGACGGGTCGTGCTGTAGGGCGGCCATGACTGTTTTCACAGGGCACCGGACACACCGTTGGTACCCCGTGCTTGGGGTATGTGATGAATATGGGAGCGAGGCTCCGCGACTTTATGATGTGAAACGTTTGGCACGGGGGTTACTACCAATCGAGTGGACTCCATGTTAGTGTCGTCTAGGGAAAGGCAATGATCGGGTGCTTACCCCGGGTACTTGAGGTACCGCGGGTCGTGGTTTGACACGGAAGTTCCCCGGATCTAGTGGGTAAAGTGTGCAACCTCTGCAGAGTGTAAAACTATTCGAATAGCCGTGTCCACGGTCAAGGACGGTTGGGCGGTGCTGCTTAAACTATGTCCAGGGTTTTCAACCGTGTGAGTAAGATGATGGAAATGACTTGGGTCATGTCAATGGACTTGACATGATTGAGATGGGTTGGTACCCCTCTGTTTATGATAATGGGTTGGTGCCCATTCTATTTATGTTGATATCTGTGACCTGTTCTCATGGTTACTTGAATTCTCTTGATGCATGCTTTATAGGATGTTGAACATGTCATTGCACTCAAAACTAGCTTTATGCAAAACTTTACCTATGTCATGCATTCTTGTACCTTGAACCAAAACATGGGTTGCTTGCGAGTACATTCAAAGTACTCATTGGCTTGCCTTTGGTTATTTAATTGACCAGGCATGGAAGAACCGGAGTTCGAGGAAGAGTTCTTTGGAGACGAACATGCGAACTAGGGCGTTTCGGTCGAGAATGCTGTAGGGTTAAGGCAGATGGCATGGGTTCTACTTATCGATGGCGATTTCGCTGCTATGTTTCATTTGATGTTCAGCCCTTAAGGCTTTATCGATGTAAGACTTGACCATGATGGTCACTATTTGTGTAAGACGGTATGTATGGATGTAAGACTCTTGTTATTCAGCTTACGTGTGTTCGGTGAGCATTGATCTCGGGATCCTTGACACGTGCATTCGGCGATCACGACTTGCAAGTCGGGGTCCCCACAGAGCTGGTACGAGCCATCTGGCTGTAGGAAGCCTTAGTTAGCATGGGCGTTAGTTAGGCGAGACTATCCCTAGATTACCCATATACCTATGTTTTGTATTAGCATCCCAAACAAAGGACACATTCCGTTATTGACCCTTCCCTTCCACTTTTTGTAGATGGCCGCGTGCAGAGGACTTCGACCCTTTGGGTTTCCGTGCTTCTTGAGGATAGCCTCGGGAAGTGCCGGTTCACTCGAGTCCCCACCTTCTCCTACCACGAGCACTGGGTCGACAGCACCAAGAAGGAGTATCACGTGGAGGTAGTCGTGAGGCGAATAGCGCCCCGACGAGCTGGTTCTTTGAGGGACCCCAGATGGCGACACTTGCTTCTCGCCGTGGAGCTGCTGCCCTCAAGGCACCGACTTCGCCTCGGGATCTCCTGCCAGAGATGGCAAGAGAGCCAGCCACTCGTTACCTGCCTTATCGTAAGGAAGGTGACGGCGAGAGCAGCGCACCAGCACCACCCTTGGACGAGGGACTTTCTCTCCGCTTCCAGACCTACTTCAGCTTGTGTGCCGACAGTCTGGCACAGCACCTGGCCTCGGAGTCGACGGAGCTTCGGAAGGAACTCCGCGAGACCAAGGAGCTCCTCCGCATAGTTCAGACGAAGGCGGACAGGATCAAGAAGGATGGAGCACCCCCTGGACAGCCCGCGGTAGCTTATCGAGGCGGACGACCCCCACAGGTCGCACCTGCCGAGGGAGCACCTCAGCCACGCCGTATGACGGCGAAGGAGTACCGCAACCTCTTCAAGACGCCACCAGCAAAGCAGCGTCGTGTTCAGCTCCTTCACTCCTCCACTTCCTCGAGCGATGAGGAGACCGAGACAGATGATGATGAGGAGGAAGACCCAGAGGAGCCGGAATACCCGACCGAGCATTCCACCACTTAGACTCCGTTCAGGACTAGGATAGGCTAGCTCGTAGCCTATGGTAGGATAGGTCGTGTACCCCTTTTGCGAAGTCGAGTCCTTGTAATGGTTCTTATGAAACCATGTTATGTTGTGTTTGCTTTCAACTTGCTTTGATGAAGTCGTACTTTCCCTTCGGGAACTTGTAAACGACTACATTTCCCATTTGGTTTAATGCATGAGTTGGCCCTTCTGGCCTTTGCTTTACTTAAATTGTGTCACACCACCCCCTTACTAGGCATTCCATCTCTACTGCTTTCCCTCATTGTTGTTCCCTATCATGAGACCTTGACCACTCCAACAGGATGCCTGTTGTAACACGTACTGGTACCTCTACCCAGCCGCAAGAAGCCGGAGGTTCTGCTGAGGCCGGAGCCAGCCAGGACCAAACCCAAGGACAGACTCCACCACCACCTCCTCCAAGCATGGATATGGCTCAGCTTCTCCAAGCTTTTCGAGAGGAGCGCCAAGCCAACACTGCAGCCCTCCAGATGATTGCCCAGGCTGTCAACCGCCAGCCGGCGGGGCACGGCCATGGACGTTCCACACTGGTGGAGTTCAAGAAACATGCGCCACCCACTTTCATCGAGACTGCTGAACCCCTGGATGCAGACGACTGGGTCCGCACCATTGAGGATCTGCTGGCACTAGTCGGATGCACTGAGGACCGTGACAAAGTGGCGTATGCTGCCCACTGTCTCGGGGGGACTGCCAGAGCTTGGTGGGATGGATTCAAGGCCATGCATGTTGAGCAAGATATCACTTGGAACACTTTCAAGACGGAATTCCGCAAGGCCCACATCCTACGGACTCATGGCCATCAAGAAGCGTGAGTTCGAGCCACGAAGCAAGGTGGCAGCACTTGTCAAGGAGTACATGCAGAAGTTCAGTGTTCTCTCAAGGTATGCCCTGAAGATGTCAAGACCGATCTTTGCCAAGCGGGGCGCTTCATGGAAGGCCTTAACCAGACTCTGCAGTACTCGCTTGTTGTGTGTGACTGCCCGACCTTTCCGGATCTGGTGAACAAGGCGCTCATGCTTGAGGACAAGCGACGTGCCTTGGATGACACTCGTAAGCGCAAGATGATCAGCAAGGGTAGCTCCGGCAACGAAGCCTCGTCCGTGGCAGCCAGCCCGGCCAAGCCAACCTATCGGCAACCAAGAGCTCCTGCACCTCGCACCAACTACCCACCTCAGCGGTATGCCAACCCGTGCCAGCTTACAACAACCCCAATAACAATCTTTGGCAAGGCGTCGTCCCCAATCAAGTCACTTGTTTGGATGTGGACAGCGGGGCATTACTCAAGAATTGCCCCAACAAGAAGCCCGGCGCCCGCGCCCCAATGCGCAGAACCGGGACAAGGCCGTGGTATGCCACCGAGGAACCAAGCTCCCGCAACCTGCCCAACAATGGCGGGGTCGTGTGAACCATGTCACCGTGGAAGAAGCCCGGGAAGACCGGACGTCGTCTTTGGTGCGTTCCTTGTCAATTCAGCACCAGAAGCTGTTTTGTTTGATTCGGAGCCACGCATTCTTTTGTCACCCAAAGTTTTGCATTAAAAGTGGCATGACCCTACACCCTAAACAACCCTATGGTGGTACAAACCCCGGAGCAGAGATGAGAGCCAAGGTAGGATGTAAAGGAGTCGGGATTACCATTAACGGGGTAGACTTCCTAGCAGACCTTATCATCCTAAAATCACAAGGCTTGGATGTGATCTTGGGAATGGATTGGCTCAGCAAGCACCAAGGCTTGATTGATTGCGCCAACCGGACGGTCACTATGACCAATGACCGAGGAGTCGAAGTCAGAATTGCTCCCAACCCCTCTTCTGCTCAAGCCAACCAAGTCAACTGTCTGACTGAAGTTGGATTGGAACAAGCCGATAGTATCACGAGTATCCCGATGTTTTTCCGATGAGCTACAGGAATGCCTCTGATCGGGACATTGAGTTCATCATCGAGCTCATACCGGAGCAGGACCCATCTATAAAAGCCTTATAGAATGGGATCGGAGGAGTTAGCGAGTTGAAGAAGCAGTGGAAGAGCAGTTGAGGAAGGGATTTATCCGCCCTAGTGCCTCCCCTTGGGGATCGCTTTGATTACATTTGTGGCAAAGAAGGACGGTACCATCCGCTTATGCATTGACTACCGCTCCCTCAACGAGGTTACAATCAAGAACAAGTACCCACTTCCCAAGATTGAAGATCTGTTTGATCAACTCAATGGGGCCAAGGTGTTCTCCAAGATCGACCTCAGATCTGGGTACTACCAACTGAAGATCAGACCCCAAGATATTCCGAAGACGGCATTCGTAACCAGATATGGCCTGTATGAATGCACGGTCATGTCCTTTGGATTGACCAATGCCCCAGCTTACTTCATGTATCTCATGAATAAGGTCTTCATGGAATATTTGGACAAGTTCGTCGTTGTCTTCATTGATGACATTCTTGTCTTCTCGAAGTCGGAAGAAGAGCACGAGCAACACTTGAGGATGGTCCTAGACAAGCTTCGAGAGCACCAACTGTATGCCAAGTTCAGCAAGTGTGAGTTCTGGCTGCGTGAAGTTGGATTCCTGGGTCATGTTCTAACCGAAGAGGGATTGTCAGTCGACCCTGCTAAGATCGAAGCCGTGACTGAATGGCAATCCCCGAGCAATGTGAAGGAAGTCAGAAGCTTCCTCGGACTCGCGGGATATTACCGCAAGTTCGTTGAAGGGTTCTCAAGCATTGCCCGACCCATGACTCAGCTCTTGAAGAAGGACAAGAAGTTCGAATGGACGCCGAAGTGCGAAGAAAGCTTTCAGGAGCTGAAGAAGAAGCTAACCACCGCTCGATCCTGGCCACACAGATATACACAAGGAGTTTGTGATATATTGTGATCGTCAAGAATCGGATGGGAGGTGTTACGATGCAAGAAGGCGAGTCGTGGCCTACCTTTCAAGGCAACTAAGACCTCACGAAGAGAACTCGCTACTCATGACCTTGAGCTAGCAGCAGTGGTTCATGCTCTCGAAAACTTGGCGACATTACCTTTGGGGAAGCGATGTGAGATATACACGGATCACAAAAGTCTGAAGTATATTTTCACTCGGAGGAATTGAACATGAGGCGAGAGAAGATGGCTGGAGTTGATAAAAGATTATGACCTCGGTGTTCAATACCACCTGGAAAGGCTAATGTGGTAGCAGATCGTTGAGCGGAAGGCTTGCTCCTTGAATGCTATGCTAAAGCACAAGCTACCCGCCTTGTATGAAGAACTTGAAAGCTTGGGTTGGGCTGGTTGCACGAGATTCTTGGCCAACATCGAAGTTAAGCCTACCTTGATGGATGACATCAAGAAAGCTCAGAAGGGGCATGAGAGTATTGAAGGCATCAAGAGGAAGATCAAGGCAGGCAAAGCCTCAGGATTCACGGAGGATGAAGAAGGAACTGTGTGGTTTGGGAATCGCATCTGCGTGCCCAACGAGGTTGAGCTCAAGAACCTGATCTTGCAAGAAGCTCATGACAGCCCATATTCCATCCACCCAGGAGGCACCAAGATGTATCAAGACCGAAGGAAAGATTTTGGTGGCATGGGATGAAAAGGAGATTGCCACCTATGTTGCCAAATGTGGCGTATGCCGAGGGTCAAGGCTGAACATCGGCGACCTGTTGGATTACTCCAACCACTCAAGGTTCCCAGTGGAAATGGGATAAAGTCGGAATGGATTTCATCCTTTGGACTACCTAGGTCAAACAAGGGACATGACTCCATCTGGGTCATAGTCGATCATTTGACCAAAGTGGCCCATTTCATTCTGTTAAGACTACCCATCACGGCAACCAGCTGGCAACTCTCTACATCAACCGAATCGTGAGCCTTCATGGTGTTCCCAAGGAGATTGTGTCAGATCGAGGAACCCAGTTCACCTCAAGGTTTTGGAAGAAATTCCAGGAGGCCATGGGGACCAAGTTGTCCTTGACCTTGCTTTCCACCCACTGCATCGGAGGTCAGACCGAGCGAGTGAATCAAATACTCGAAGACATGCTCCGAGCCTGTGTCTTAGCTTATGGAGCTAAGTGGGAAGATTGCCTCCCTTTCGCCGAGTTCTCTTACAACAACAGTTATCAGGCCAGCCTCCAGATGGCACCATTTGAAGTGTTATACGGGCGGAAGTGTCGTACACCTCTCAACTGGTCGGAGGCCGGAGAAGGACTTGTCTTTGGGCACGATATCCTTCGTGAAGCGAAGAGCAAGTCCAGCTTGTCCGAGGCGTCAAGTCTGCCAAGTCAAGGCGGAAGAGCTATCTTGACTCACGTCGCGAGACATAAGCTTCGAGTTGGGGACCATGTCTATCTCCGGGTCACCCCTCTCAAAGGAGCCCAGCGCTTTCATGTCAAAGGAAAGCTCGCACCGAGATACATTGGCCCCTTCAAGATCACTGAGCGACGAGGAGAAGTGGCTTACCAGTTGGAACTTCCACGAACTTTCGATGTGCACTGGCGTGTTCCACGTGTCACAACTACGGAAGTGTCTCCAAGTTCCAGACAAGCCCGACCTCTACAAAGACGTCAATCACCAAGCCATTGATCTTCAACCTGATTTGACGTATCGTGAGCAGCCCATCTGCATTCTGGATGAGGCTGAACGACACACTCAAGCCGCACCATCAAGTACTTCAAAGTCCAATGGAGCAATCACACCAAGCGAAGCAACTTGGGGCGTGAAGACTACCTTAGATCCGATTTCCGTACCTCTTTCAAGCCTAGTTTAGGAATCTCGGGGACGAGATTCTTGTAAGGGGGGTAGGTCTGTCACACCCTGCATTTTGTAACTTTTCATTTTTTAATAAAGCATGAAAATTTGGACCAACAAAAACTTTTTGCATTATTTGGCTTTTATTTGAAGTTGGCTTTCTCTATGCTTCTTTTCAAGTGCTTCTTGAAGTCAACTACTCTACCCTCTATACTTCATCTCCTACCCCAAGCTCGACCAATGACCATGCCATGTGAATAGTGCTATATGGGATTTTTCTACAAAATAATTTGGCCATAAAGTATTTTTAAAATTAGTTTTCCAAAACCCTGAATTGAGGTTTGCCTTTGCAAGTACTTGATCAAGGGCAGTAAAAATCTTTTCAAAAATATATTTGACTCCTATTAGATATAGGATGCCCTGGAACCACAAAAGTATAATTTTAAAAGTTCTTGTTCTATTTTATTTAAAGGCTTTTCTTAAGGCCGAAATGGTCTTTAATAGGAAATAATTATTTTCTGTTTCAAAAATATTTGACAAAATTTAGAGAAGCTCATAGGACATATATTGTCCATATATAAGAGTTTCAACACATGGTCATGTTCAAAATATTGGTCAAATCCTCTAAAACCCTTTACGGATATTTCAAGCTTTTGAAATATTTACAAAGGAATTTTTCTCCAAAAATTCCAGGAAAATTCTATCATGTCACATATGACATATCTGTTGATCTTGCCAAGTCTCATGACTTGGAGAACAAGATAACACCATCAAAACCCTCAAAACTATTTCTGTCCAATCTAAAGTTTGATCAACTTTACATTGCCAAGTATGTCCAAATGTGCTCAAATTTGGTGGACATGCTTCATTGATCTAATTATGCAACTGGACCAAATGGCACAGGTTGGAGAAGAGGAAATCTTGGTCAAAGTGCCTCAAAACCCTCTCGACCAAAATCAAGTTTGAACCACTTTGCACTACCAACTTTTCTCCAAGACCCCAACTTTGGTGAGCCTGATCATGTGACCAAATAAGGCTACCACACCAAGTGGCACATCAAGGAGAAATGATTTAGTCCTTTGGATCTACCCAAACCCATTTCTGCCCATTTCTAGGGTTTGCAAAAGTTGCATTGGCAACTTTGTCCAAATGAGCTCAAAATGGGTGGAAGGCCCTAAATATATGTGTCATTTCACCCCTTGGAGTATCTTGACCAGTAAGGATCATTAGCTTAGCCAAAACTCCATCAAACACCTTACGGCAAAATACCAAAAGGCCTCTTTTGCCACTTTCACTAATCTCCTTAAGTTAATCTTTTGCCACAACCCTCCTCACTTCCCTCTGTCACCTAGACACTTTTCTACGAAGAAACAATGTGGAGGAAGGGGAATCAAGTTTGTCCTCTCTGGACAACATCTTCTCTCTCTCCCCAGCTTCTCTCTCTCCCTCTCGCACCCAGGCATCCAAGGCCTTTCCTGGTCTTGTCCCATCTGCTGTAGCTTCCAGACGCAAGTGGACACGGCAGAGCACGAAAAGCGCACATGCCGGCCAAAGCCTGCTCTGGAGCGCCTTCTGATGGCGCCGAGCCCTGACGCCCGCGCCTCCCGACCGCCGTGCCATCCCATCGCGCCCGCTGATGTGCCTCGGCGTCTGCGACCGACGCCGTGTAGTCCCCATTGTCTCTCCTCTCTCTCCCCTCCTGCAGCAGCGTGCCCAGCGCCGCCCGGCTCGGCCAATGGCCGGCCTCACACTTGGGCGCCGGGACCCTCCCTCGCTCTCTCTCCTTCTCCTGGCGCCCTACTCCACTCCCACGAGCGCCATGGACAGCTCAAAGCTCTCCCCAACGGCTCCTAGAGCAGATCCAGGTGCTCAGAGGCCACGCCCACGGTGAACCGTGGCCAGCCTATTTAAGGCATTCCCGAGCCCTCCTCTTCCTCCTGTCGCGCCTCCTGCACTCAATCAACCCTGGATCCTCCCATTTCGCTCGAGAGCCGCTGAGCTCGAGATCGAGCTCGAGCTCCGCCGCCTCGGGTCGCCGTCGATCCATGGTACAGGCCCCCTCCGCCTCGTTTCTCCTCGATTGGCCTCCCCTCACCTCACTGATGCCTTCCCTCTCTTTCCCCTCGTTTTG
>JAHHZJ010002070.1:0-37075 GCA_021437245.1 Aegilops speltoides
AGGATCGGAAGTATGTCTAGAGGGGGTGATTAGACTACTTGACAACTTAAAAATTTTGCCTTTTGATTGGAGTAGTTTCTTAGCAAGTTCACAATGATAACCAAGTCAAGTATCACCCTACATGCAATTCTAGAGTTATGGCAGCGGAAAGTAAATTGCGTATAGTAAATGAGAGGAGGAGAAAAGCAAGCGCAATGGAACACGGAGATTTTTCTCGTGGTTCCGATAGGTGGTGCTATCGTCAATCACGTTGATGGAGACTTCAACCCACGGAGGTAGCAATTGCTGCTTGAGTCCACGGAGGCTCCACCCACGAAGGGTCCACGAAGAAGCAACCTTGTCTATGCCATCATGGCTTCGTCCACGGAGGACTAGCCTTACTGGGGTAGATCTTCACGAAGTAAGCGATCTCCTTGCCCTTACAAACTCCTTGGTTCAACTCCACATCATGCGGAGGCTCCCAGCGACACCTAACCAATCTAGGAGGCACCACCCTCCAAAAGGTAATAGATGGGGTTGGTGATGATGAACTCCTTGCTCTTGTGCTTCAAATGATAATCTCCCCAACACTCAACTCTCCTCACTGATTTGGCTGTGGTGGAAGAAGGATTGAGTGGAAAGCAACTTGGAAGACTAGAAATCAAGTTTCATATGGTGGGAGTGGAGCAACAGATCTCAACACAAGGGTAGGTAGTTTTCTTCTCGAAATGTAAGGTAGGAGTGGTAGTTCTTTCGATGGCTCTCTCCACGAATGAAGAGGAGGTGGAGGGTATTTATAGCCTCCACACAAAATCCAACCGTTACACACATTTGACCAATCTCGGTCGGACCGAAGTTGACAACTCGGTGGGACCGAAAGTTCAAATCTTGTGAGCGTTGGGATTTTCAGTGGGACCGAAAATACAATCTCGGTTAGTCCGATTCTTCCAAAGTCTAGGGTTTGCCAATCTCGGTGGGACCGACTTTCTCATCTCGGTGACACCGATTTGAGTCTGAAGATTCTGAAGCTTGCAACACCAATTCGGAATGACCGAGTTTGGAATCGGAAAATCCGAGATTCTTAGGGTTTGGCTATATGGTGAGGTGGTTCATCTCGGTGTGGTGAGTTTGGAATCGGTGGGACCGAGATTACTTATGAGTTTATGTTGGAATGAAAGATTGCTGATTGTTTGAGAGATAAATCACTAAGCACTTTAGAGCAACGGATCATCATCATAACCTCACCCCTTTTAATAGTATTGGCTTTCCTATGGACTCAATGTGATCTTGGATCACTAAACCAAAAATGGAGTCTTGAGCTTTTGCCAATGTTTTCCTTAGCATTTTGAGGGTCCACATCATCGGTCATTGCCATACCCATATCTTGAACTTTCTGAAATATTCTCAAGAAATGATTAGTTCAATGATATATATGTTGTTATTAATTACCAAAACCACACAGGGATTAGTTGCACTTTCAATCTCCCCTTTTTGGTAATTGATGACAACATATAGATCAAACCGACAAATGATATAATCAATGAATAACATAAATAAGCTTTGAGAAGTATGTGATAAGCAAGAGCTCCCCTAAATTTGTGCATTATTTAAGATTTGCGTTTGAATGCAAATGCACAATCGATTAGGATCATGGGTTACTCTTCCATGTCACATACATCTTGGTGGGCGCACAAAATGATAAGAATGAATAACATGCACCCAATCACCAAGACATGAGTAAATGATCATACAAGATATGAATGGAATATGATAGACATCAAGCACACATTAAGCACGGTATGATCAAGCACTCATCAAGATAGAAACAAGCGTAGTATCAAACACGAAGTATCTCAAAGAACTCAAAAGTATCTCAAGGAAAACACATAAGCGAAAGAGCAAAAAGCGCACTCTCTCTCTCGAAGTCCTATGATCTATACAATTTCTCCCCTTTGGCAACAAGTTACCAAAAGTTGAAAGGTATAGAGCTAATCGTCACTCGGGACTCTGCTGGCGGCTCTGTCTGCGTCGATGGAGTGGAGATAGCTGCATCTGCAAGCTTCTGCTGAAGTCTGTGGGCTGGAGGAGTGAATCTTGGGCTAGTCTTTGGGCCAGATGGAGCTGTAGGAGGTCTTGATGTAGTAGCCACAGGATCGACCTTTGGAATAGCGGCTGATCTGGGCTTTGTGGAGCCTTTGGCAGGCTGCTCATAGTCATCTGGACCATGTCACCTTCCATCTCCTTCATGAGTTCGCCTTCTCCCTCTTAGCTTCCTCGATGTCGCATCAAGCTTGTTGTGGTGACTGCACTTGATCGACAGCGTCGAGCATGGAACTTATCCTCAACGATCCTCTCAAGGCTCTCTGAGGCGCACTATCTTGGCAGGCGTAGCTCAATTCTCTGAGTGGCTTCAAAGTTGTTACTGCGCTCTTGGGCTTCTTCTTTGCTTCCTTCTCGGCTTTAGCTTGTTTGGCAGCCGGACTTAGCATGTCCTTCTACGGATGTGGGAGCATTCTCGGTCATCACAACCTCGTTATCCTCATGTTAGGGCTGCGGTGGCAAGTGGGGTCTATCCAACAGGTAGGTGTCCGTGCCAAACTTGGCATTAATGAGCATCTGAATATGCGGAGCAAACCCACGACCTCTTACGGTCATTTGCTGTCCTCTTGATAGTCTCAACTATCGGGTCCATCACCTTAAAGGTGTCTTGATCTAGAATGTGCAGCATGTTGATAGAGTACCCTCTTATCATGCGGTGGTCCCTGACTTAGGCATCAAAGTATGCCTCGAGAATGGTGTTAGTGGTTGGGAGACTGCTGAAGATAGTAGGTGAACCAAGCTTCCATATCTCTACATCCTTCTCATCTACCTCATTATACATGTTCTTCATTGACTCGTGATTTTTCTTGGAATGCCATAGACATCAATATCATCTTCCCTTGAAGCAGGTGCATTCAGCAATGCTCTCCATTCTTCAACGATAGAATGGAATCTACGCCCTACATCATCCATACAATCCTGCCATCTGGATAGAAGTGTGCGGTGGCATAGGCGCATGATCATCTCATCGTTCGAGCGGTCAATTTACGACCAGCGAACTCTGCAATCCCTAGCGGTGAAGCTTTCATGCACATGTGGGAAGTAGTCTCTGTGCTCTTCTTTGTCGATGTATTCCCGATCAGCGTATCTGGTGTCGGCAACAATTGGCTTCTTGTCCATGACCTTTGTCTCATAAAAGTCTTGTTGCTCTCTAGTGTGGAATCTTGAGTCAGCTGCTGTTCTTCTCCACTGGTGGCATATGGATCTGCTTGCCTCCATAGCTTTGAGACCTTTGTCCTTTCTCTCCTTCATATTTTCAGCTCGAGGATGAGCTTCATTATGGAGCGGTTTACATGCGAGCTTGAGCAAAACATGAGCCTCATCATCGATTCTGCGGGTGGCACATTGTCCTTCTTCTTCTCGAAGCGGTATGTTCCTCACAGTCTTCTTGGCTTGGCATTTGGTTTGGCTTGGGCTGCCTTTCTTTGGGCTGATTGCTTAGCCTTTGTGGGTGCTCACCTTACGATGGCATCACCCATCAACCACTTACGAGGAGGCTGAGGTGCTTCCTCATCGAATCATCATCATCATCATTTGATTCTTCATGAACTTTCCTCTTCCTCTTGGAAGTCTTCTTGATCTTCTTTGGAGGTTTCTTCCATCTTGAGCTTACATGCATGAAGGATTTCTTCACTTTGCTTGTGCCTTTCTTTGTTGTTGCCCTTGATAGCTCTTGGCAACCACTTGCCTTTTAGGCTTTGAAGTTATCTCCTCATCTGCAATGAAATCTGAATCTTCCTCATCGAATTCCTCTTCCTCCACAGCCACAGTGGCAGTTGTGAGCGATCCACTTGAGTGCTTCTCTCTCCATCATCTGAAAAACTGCTTGCTTACGGACTTGTAGCTGCCTCTGGAATCTCAAGCGGCATCTCGGACCTGTTACATTGTCACTTCCTTGAGACATGGTGACAACTTTGTGAATAGAATAGGTATAGGCGAGAATAGAAGAGTTATCACAAAGCTGCGGAGAGGATTTTGCAAAAGAATGAGTTCAAACTTTAGTTTTAGGTTTTCACTGAGAATACATGTCGATTCGGCCGAGTCTATCAATTCGGTGAAACCGAAATGTCTAAACAGACCACATACACCACTTTCGGTTGGACGAAATGGGTTTCAGTCTAGCCGAGACACTAGGGTTTCACTAAATCTTCACCGGTCTTACCGATTTGCACAACTTCGGTTTCACGAAAAGTGCGGTCAATGGCGAAGCAAATCGGTCGATCGAAAATGTCGAATCGGTCACACGAGATGTGTTCGTGAAACCTAACCTAAAATTTTCACTCGAAATTTGTTCTATGACCTAAGCAATTTGGATAGGAAGATCTCAATCTTGGCAAGAAACATGCAGCGCCTATCGTGCATTGAATCAGCGGTTGGAACACGAGAGGATGAAACTCACCCAATGCGGTGGAGCTTCACTCTGGCGGCAGCGGCGCGATGAGAAAAATCCGTTGGCGATGGAGACCAGCGGCGGCGCCTGGTGGCGGCGGAGGCGATCCGGAGACCAAGCGGCGGCAGCTAAGGGTTTGAGGCGAAGCGTTTGAAGAAGTAATCAACGCTCTGTCCTCGGTATATATACCCGCCGGTGTCGGTGGGACGAGTTTGAAAACTTCGGTGGGACGAGATAGTTAGCTGCGTGCGATTACACACTTGATCACGCCGAAATTTGAAACTTCGGTTTCACGAGTGAAAACCTAGATCAATCAAGTGATTTGATGCATCGATTTGAGTATATCGGTTTGACGAAAGTACTTAGAAGGTTTTGGAAGTTAGGCTTTTGACGGATCGGTGGCTCAAGTGCTCCTCACTCGATGCTGTCGAAAAAAAGTCTTGTTCAAAGTTTGTGATATAAGCATGAATAGAGTTTGAGACAAGAAAGCATAGATAGCTAGGGGAGGAACTTAGGCATTCTTGTCCATCCATTTGGTCGAAAAGAAAGAAAACCAAAAGACCAAAGCAACAAATGGATGTCCTCGAATGGATAAAATCATGCATCAACATGCTCACACAATAAGATAGCAAATGAAATATGTGTCAAACATGCACAAACAAAACACTAACAGCTAGCACACAATTTGGCGATGACTAGGTCATCTATATATGAGTATATTGACTTAGGAGTCAAATGAGAACATTTGATCATAGGTCATACTCATCGTTTAAGCACAAGTGGGGTTACCACTTTTCCATAAAACATTGATGTGTTCACATCATTAGAAGATGCTTTAGCTCATTTCTTTAAGCAAAGCTCCCCTTGATGTGAGAACCCTTTTAAAGGTCAAACTAACCTTGGGTTGTCGTTGAAGACTTCATGTAGATGTTGAAGATGTGGATGCTCAATGTTGATGAAGATCATCAAGAGTTGGGAGCAATCCTTTGGATTCGGGCACTTTCAATACCTACATGGGTTAGTCCCACAAGGAACAAACAAGAATATCCATGGACATAGATTGAAGTTCACAATAGATGATGTCCATGAAAGCAATGATTACCTTGTCCCTTGACTTACCAACATGAGGTTTGTGACTCCATGAACTAGTGCAAGATGTGGAAGTTGATTGCACAAGTCCTTGCCAAAATGAATATGAGTGAAGTATATTGGCGGAGTCACCCTCAAGAACTCTCTAGTTCTTCTTCTTGGGATCCACATCATCTTGATGGGAATCCTTGGGGTAGTAGTTGAGCTTGTTGAAGTAGAACTTGAAGTTGCCTTGGGAACCCACTTGACCATGGCCTTGGGTGCTTCAATGATGCATCAATCTCCTCTTGAAGCTTGTCCTTGCCTTTTAGCTTGTGGTCTTGTGGTGGAAGGTCATCTTGAGCTTGTTCCTCATTGGAAGAAGTAGGATCATACTTCTCCTCTTGAGAGACAAACTTTGGAGTGGGATATTGACCTTCTTCCCATTCAACACCCTCGGCGTTGAACTTTCGCTCAAAACCAATTCCTTGATTCTTCGGTGTCTTCCTTGTTTGCGAACAATTTCCTCAAAGCTCTTGCTTCGGCAAGACTCTTGTAGACACCTTTCTCTATAATCCCTTTCAATAGACTATTTTCTTGCTCAAGTGAAACTTGGCTTGAAACATTGTTAGTGGAATCAAGAGAATTACTAGAAGTAACAACATTTGATTTAGCATGATTATTGTTACTACTAGATGAAGAATTTTCTTATGCTTGTCATGCTTAGTTTTGATAGGTGGCAAGAAATTAGACAAGAGAAGTCGTTTGGCAAGATATGAAGAACTCTTCTTTGAAGATCGTCATTGATAGCTTTTAGAAACTCATGTTCTTGCTCTAGATTGAGCTTCTCGAGCGTAGCTTCTCATGAGATCTTAGGAGCTCTCTATGATCTTCTTGAGTTGTTTCATGAGCTAACTTAAGAGTGTTTAGTTCTTTAGTTAGGCGCTCAATCTCCTTCATAGCATTGTCATTCGACTCTTCTCGACTATAAAGACTACTAGCATGTTCATCATTACTAAGCTCACTAGATTTATCATGTAAAAGCTCATCTTCACCAAGCAAGTCATCCTCATCACTATCAAAGTCAATAAACTCAGGATGTGATACCTTGGGGCCTTTTGCCATGAAGCATCTTCCAATTCCCTCATTTGGTGAATCAAATATGTCATAGGAGTTGGAGTTGGAGGACACGAGAGCAAGACCGGCAACACCTTCATCTTGGTTGTATTAGGAGTTGGAGTGATAGCTTCTTTGGAGTGATTGTCGGTCGGGCGGAAACCCATTCACCAACATGAGCTTGATGTTTTCTTCTTGTGTAGCTCCTTGATGACTTGTCTTTCCTTTCCGAATCCTTGCTTCTCGAGAGGATCTTCGTTCATAACGATCATCTCTACTCCTTCTCTCTTTTCGGTGACTCTTCTCTTGAGCTTCTTCTTCTTGGAATTCTTCTCTTCTCTTGTGGGAGTCGAACACTCATTTGAGTAGTGTCGGGTCTTCCACAATTATAGTGATTTCGATCCGACTAGAAGATCTCTTTTCATCATATGATCTAGACTTTGAGCTTCTTTCCTTGCTTCTACTCTTGTAGAATTTGTTGAAGTTCTTCACCATTAGGCTTATCTCTTCATTGGAAACTAGCTTGTCACTTGAGGATGTGGGAGCTTCAAGCTGCAGCTTTATAAGCACCACTTGACTTGTTGTGAAGCTCTTCCTTATCTTTAAGTGTCATCTCATGAGCAACAATCCTTCCAATGACTTGGTAGGCTTGAGATCTTTGTAGTTTGGCATCATTTGGATCAAAGTGCACGGTGTCATACTTTCCATCAAAGCTCGAGAATCTTCTTGATGATGAATCGGTCGGTCATTTCTTCGCTTCCTAAGCCTGCCATCTCATTGGTGATGAGAGCAAGCCTAGAGTACATTTCAGCGACTCCTTCACCTTCCTTCATCTTGAACTTGTCAAGTGACCTTGAAGAACATCTAGCTTTGATTCCTTCACGGACTCGGTACCTTCGTGCATTTCGACCAAAGTATCCCAAATCTCTTTTGCATTCTCAAGGCGGCTGATCTTGTTGAACTCCTCGGGACACAAAGCATTGAAGAGAATGTCACAAGCTTGAGCATTGTTACGTAACATCCGCAACTCATCATGGTAAGCCGCGATCCGGAACTTTTCCTTCTTGAAGAACTCACCTTGCAAGCCAACACAAATAATGCCCCATGCGGCGGGGTTATGTCCAGAATATGCATTTTCATTTTATGCTTCCAACTAGCAAAGTTTGAACCATCAAAGTAAGGACCTCTCTGAAATTACCCTCACTAGGCGCCATACTCTCCTAGGTTGTGAAACCAAGCTTATGGAGTCAATGCAATGAAACCAATCAATGGAGACCAAAGCTCGATACCACTTGTAGGATCGGAAGTATGTCTAGAGGGGGTGATTAGACTACTTGACAACAAAATTTTGCCTTTTGATTGGAGTAGTTTCTTAGCAAGTTCACAATGATAACCAAGTCAAGTATCACCCTACACATGCAATTCTAGAGTTATGGCAGCGGAAAGTAAATTGCGTATAGTAAATGAGAGGAGGAGAAGAGCAAGCATAATGGAACACGGAGATTTT
Organism: Aegilops speltoides; assembly: GCA_021437245.1. NCBI lineage: Eukaryota > Viridiplantae > Streptophyta > Magnoliopsida > Poales > Poaceae > Aegilops > Aegilops speltoides. The sequence continues at coordinate 8,160 of JAHHZJ010002070.1, forward strand.
TCTCGTGGTTCCGATAGGTGGTGCTATCGTCAATCACGTTGATGGAGACTTCAACCCACGGAGAATAGCAGCTGCTTGTGAGTCCACGGAGGCTCCACCCACGAAGGGTCCACGAAGAAGCAACCTTGTCTATGCCATCATGGCTTCGTCCACGGAGGACTAGCCTTACTGGGGTAGATCTTCACAGTGGCGATCTCCTTGCCCTTACAAACTCCTTGGTTCAACTCCACATCATGGCGGAGGCTCCCAAGCGACACCTAACCAATCTAGGAGGCACCACCCTCCAAAAGGTAATAGATGGGGTTGGTGATGATGAACTCCTTGCTCTTGTGCTTCAAATGATAATCTCCCCAACACTCAACTCTCCTCACTGATTTGGCTGTGGTGGAAGAAGGATTGAGTGGAAAGCAACTTGGAAGACTAGAAATCAAGTTTCATATGGTGGGAGTGGAGCAACAGTCTCAACACAAGGGTAGGTAGTTTTCTTCTCAGAAATGTAAGGTAGGAGTGGTAGTTCTTTCGATGGCTCTCTCCACGAATGAAGAGGAGGTGGAGGGTATTTATAGCCTCACACAAAATCCAACCGTTACACATTTGACCAATCTCGGTCGGACCGAAGTTGACAACTCGGTGGGACCGAAAGTTCAAATCTTGTGAGCGTTGGGATTTTCAGTGGGACCGAAAATACAATCTCGGTTAGTCCGATTCTTCCAAAGTCTAGGGTTTGCCAATCTCGGTGGGACCGACTTTCTCATCTCGGTGACACCGATTTGAGTCTGAAGGATTCTGAAGCTTGCAACACCAATTTCGGAATGACCGAGTTTGGAATCGGAAAATCCGAGATTCTTAGGGTTTGGCTATATGGTGAGGTGGTTCATCTCGGTGTGGTGAGTTTGGAATCGGTGGGACGAGATTACTTATGAGTTTATGTTGGAATGAAAGATTGCTGATAGTTTGAGAGATAAATCACTAAGCACTTAGAGCAACGGATCATCATCATAACCTCACCCCTTTTAATAGTATTGGCTTTCCTATGGACTCAATGTGATCTTGGATCACTAAACCAAAAATGGAGTCTTGAGCTTTTGCCAATGTTTTCCTTAGCATTTTGAGGGTCCACATCATCGGTCATTGCCATACCCATATCTTTGAACTTTCTGAAATATTCTCAAGAAATGATTAGTTCAATGATATATATGTTGTTATTAATTACCAAAACCACACAGGGATTAGTTGCACTTTCACAAGACCTTGGAGGTGCCACCGCCGTGCACTCCCGCCCGAAGGCCAAAGGTCGCCGACTTCGCGGGCCAACCTCGCGCCGACTCCACAGCGTCGTCGGACCCTGACTCGCCGTGATCAACGCCGTTCTCCAAAACGATGACACGAGACACTCATACTGCGCATCGGGCGAGAAGAAGCGCGGTGTCAATCGACCAGCGCTGGTTGGCTAGTCGATATGCATGCTCCGGAGAACGGTGACTTGCGTGCGGCGGAGTTGCCTGTGTTCACCGTGAGCTCGAACAGAATCGATGGCGATACAAAGAACTTCAAACAGGCGTATCCAAGAAATGCGATGGCGAGGATACATCCGTCCGAGATTCCTCGGCGTCTACACCATGCGGTGCGAGCTCTTGGGGCGCGGCGAAGATCTCGCCAACTACTTCCTGCTGGTGCTCAAGCCCAGCGTCGAGATCTTGGCTCATGCACTTGCGGACAACTCCATCTCTTCATGGGCGGACCTGTGCCATCGGTTTGTCGGCGCCTTCACGGTGACCACAAGCCCCATGGCGGAGAAGCGACCTTCATCTGCTAGCCCGAAGAAGGAGAACCCTGCGCAAGTACATCGGAGATTCAGCCGGTGCGGCGCAACATCCCGAGCGTCCACCCTGCGCGGTAATCAGCGCGTTCCATCGAGCGTGCGTAACGCGAGGATGAGGAGGAGATGGCAATGTGCAAAATCAGAGATGTCGGCGATCTATCGCTCTGGCCGACAAGTGCGCCCAGGCTGAGGAGGAGGAAAATCCCGGAGAGAATCACGGGAAGCGAAGGATCGACAATGAGGATGCCCCTCCGGCAAGGAAATGGAATAGAAGAAAGCTAAGGATGTTTGATACGTCGAAGCGATCGCAGCGAGCCAGCGCCAGTAAGGCCAAAAGCTGATGACTCGTGAGAGCTGTGGTAACCCGCGGAAAGCAAGCGGCAAACCGACAGCGTACTTACAAGATCCACCGCACCAGGAGGCCACGACCTCCAAGCGTGCAAGAAGGTTGAGCAGATGGCGAGAGCTTCTGAAGCTGAATATGGCGTCGCGACAAGGAAGAAAAGCCGAAGTGGCGGAGGATCCGGCAAGAAAAGCGTCCGCGCTTGGTCGCGCGCCAGCAAGGCAGCGGTGGCAAGAAACCGAGACCTCGCGCTGACTTGCGTGACAAAGATGAAAACGAAGATGATGATGATGAGATGGAGGAAGATGAGACCCGACGAGCAAGAGTTTGAGAGGCGGTGGAGGTTTTTGTGTGCGTTGGCGGCGCTTCTCTCACACCTGCGCACGGACTCAAGCTGGCCAGAGTGCGGGAGGTAAATGCTGCAGAAGACCATCGGTCGAATCGCGCAAAGCCCTCAAGTGGTCCAACCGCCCATAAATCTTTGATGTTGAGGATCACCTGATGGCATCACTTTCTTGGTCGGGTGCTTGCCGATGTTGGTTTACGCCACCATCCGCCTCAAGGTCACAAAGATGTTGGTTGACCAATGAGGCCAGCTAAATCTGATCTCTTCTGCGGTGCTCAACAGCTCCAGATCGGCGGCAATGAGCTCGAAAGAGACTGGTACCTTTCAAGAATCAGCCGGGGAAGGAGCAAGCGAAGGGAAGATCACTGCCCGTGACCTTTGGCGTGAGTTGAATTCCAGAGCGAGAGGTCACATTTGATGTTGCTGATTTCCCATTGCCTTACAATGGGATACTTGGCCGTCTGGGGCTTGCATGAGTTCATGGCAGCCTCTACTCGCCTACAATGTGCTCAAGATGCCTGATCCAGAATAAGTGTCATTTACGTCGAAGGCGACAAGAAGGATGCACTTATACTGTATGCCGACAAGATCTATCGGGAAGCAGCAACCACACGCAGAACACAAACCACTTGCCACTTTGAAGCTCCGGGGAAGAAGAAGAAGACCAAAGTCCGGCAAAAGTAGCTCGTTACCCCTCCGGCAAGCGCACCTCTTGGTGCTTCTTGCTGCCGTCGAGGGCCTTTCATCGAGCTCCACCGGCAAGAAGTGCAAGAAGGCAAAGACAACTGCACGGAGACCAAGAAAGTGGCCGCATAGGAGGGCAGCTGGTGGTACCTTCACCATCGATTGCCGCTTCATCCTAAATAGGAAAGCGTGCTCGTTGCTTTCTCGAGGGGAAGTCGATGTGTTTGCATAGCAACCATCGACATCCTCGGTGTTCCCAAGAGAGTAATTGAGGCACCACCTTGCGAAATCTGCCCTCTGCCGCGGCCCGTCCAGCGAAGTCGGGGAAAAGCGATAGAGCACCAGAGAGTTCATGCTTTGAAGATCAAGAAATGGAAAGCAGTGAAGCTTGGTTAGAGGTACTCCATCCACATGGTTAGCCAATCCGATGGTGGGTCGCATAAAACAAGCGGGGAGTGGAGGCTTTGTATTGACTTCAGCAGTGTTAATAAAGCTTGTCCCAAGGATCCATTCCTTGCGGCGCATTGACCAGATTATTGACTCCACACGGCGGATGTGATCGCTTTCATTCCTTGATGCATACTCGAGATATCGTAGATCTTCATGGCGAAGAGGAGATGAAGAAAACGCGTTCATTACTCCATGTGGCATGTCTTGCTGTGTCACGGATGCCTTTAGGACTAAGAATGCTGGTTCAACATTTACAAAAGTGGTGGATCATGCTTTTGAGCCACCGTTGCACAGAAATGTAGAAGCTTACATGGATGACATAGTGGTCAAAACAAGGACAAAGAAGCTACGATCCAAGATTTGGGCCGAGAACTTTGCAAATCTGCGCAAGAGTCAATGTCAAGTTGAACCCGAGAAGTGCGTGTTTGGAGTTCCTTAAACAGCTTCTCGGGTTCTTTATGTCAATCTGACGAGAGATCGAAGCCAATCCCAACAAGATCAAAGCGATCGAGCGGATCGAAGCCCGAAGCAGCGTCAAGGATGTCACGAAGACTTGTCGGCTGTTTGCTGCTCTCGTAGGTTCATCTCTAAATTAGCTGTTGGCGCCCTGCCACATTCAAAATTTTGAAAAAGGCAGGTCCAATAGAAATGGACTCGGAAGCGGAAGCTGCGATTGCGGAGACACGAAGAAGATACCTATCCTCCTCCAACACTTGTGGCACCTAAGCCACAAGAGAAGTTGCTGCTATATCATAGCGGCAACCAATCAAATGGTTAGTGCTGCGTTAATTCTTGGAAGGAGGCGAATGAAGCCAACAATGCATGACAAGCGAGTCGGCCCGACAAGCGAGGGGCTTCCCGACAAGTCTCGGCTCCCGCAAGGATGGATCTATCAGATTCTGCGGGAGAGAAAGAGAAGAAGATGCGGCAGCGCCCGTTTACTGTGTCGGTTCCCTTCTGCGGGAGGCTAGATCAGAGGTACTCTGGCGTCAGAAGTTACTTCCGGCCTTCTCATGGCCTCGAGGAAGCTGCGCCATTACTTTCAAGCACATGAGATCCACGGTTGTCACTCGCTTTCCGTTGAAGAGGATATTGCGCAATCCGGAAGCAGGCGGGGATTGTCGGTGGGCTTTGGAATTATCAAGCTTTGGCCTCAAGTTTGAAAGTACCTCAACTATCGAGGCGAGCATTGGCAGAATTCATAGCGAGTGGGCGCCAACACCCGATGAAGAAACTCGGAGAAGAACATCCCGTCAAGAAGCGAGCAAAGAATGGATCATGTACTTTGATGGTGCTTCCTTGCTACAAGGCGCCGGTCTTGGCGTACTACTTGTCGCACCCACGGAGAAGCACCTCAAGTCGTGGTCCAAATGCACTTTCCCAAGGAGCAAGCAACAAACAGTCTTTGCAGGTATGAAGGCTTGCTTGCGGACTCGACGATCGCAATGAACTTGGGATCAAAGCTTATTATCGGGGTGACTCACAGCTTGTCGTCCGTCAAGTAAACAAAGATTATCGAGTCCGTTGATGGAAGCTTACATTGATGAAGTGAGGAAGCTAGAAAAGAACATTTTGCGCTACTGCAGATGGAACATGTTCAAGAGCTCGGAAGCGACATTGCGGATGGCTTTGCTGTCCGAAGTGTGCAGCTCAAGTTACCAATGGAACCAGGAATTTTTATTGCTCAAGCTGACTCAACTCCTCTGTAACACCATCAATTGGACAAACAAGAAAGAAAAGTTGGTTCTTGGCGACTACTTTCGGCGGTGATCCCGAAGCCGCCGCCAGAGAAGGTCCCCAGGACCCACGAAAGTCTTGAGGAAGCGATCTGCTCAGGCAAGCCCTAGGGCTTGTTCGTTGAAGCGAGCGCTCCTGACAAAGCTGTGTCCCGACACGCTTGCGGGGGAGCATCCAGCTCGGCGGATCGAGATTCTTGCGTGAAGGCGGATGTTCCCGTGACATTGCGCCTTTAGTCCTTGTCGTCGAGCCACAAGGCTCCGGCATGAGCCTGACGAGATCGTCCATTTCCTCCAAGCAGGAGAACTTCCGAGCAACAAGAAGAAGCGGAAAAAGTAGCCAGGCAATCAAGTATGTACCAGTTTGTCGATGACATCACTGTATATGAAGAAAGATTCAGCGGAATGAAATTGAAGTGCATTTCCGGGAAGATGGGCCCGGAAGCTGTTGGCGAGATACAGGAGGCATATGTGGTCACCACATTGGCGCAAACACTGCCCGGCAAAAGCCTTTCGCAAGGTTTCTTTTGGCCGATGACCCTCCGAGGATGCAAGCTGCACAAGTAACCAAGTGTGGGCGTGCAGTTCCACTCCAAACAGATTCATCAACCAGCTCAAGCTCTCCAAGCAATCCCTTTATCATGGCCATTTTTCTGAGTGCAGGGCCCGGCGTTCTGGCCATTTCTCCCTCGTACCCGGATCGCCTCGGGGTGCTCGCTTATGATGAGCTAGAGCAAAAGCGGCAGCAGCATGATAGCGCTGCTCCTCGAGGAAAGATACGTCTTGGCTGCGATTGACTGCTAAGCTACCGACAAGCTTTGCGCGTACCCTAGCCGCAAAGTTGATGCGAGAAGCTGAAGGAAGAAGATAATGAAGTGGATATGGCGTCGAAAAGTCTGCCTTCTTAGGAAGCGGAGGCGACGAAAAGCTAAGTTGCAAAAGTTTGAGCATAGTCGGTTTTAAATTTTTAAGTTATATTCCTTGAGCGATCATGCGCCCCACCTGGAAAACCTGTGCGCGGAGGAATCAACTCGTGGCTAAGTTGCACCCTTGATTTGTTTCAAGTCCGCTCAGCAATACAAGTCTTGTACCTACTAGAGCAAATTTCTTGCGAGAACAACACGCCGGCGGTACTGATGTTCACACTTTCGGCAAATTATGCTGCGCCGGCAGAGTTCCTCAAAGCGTGGGGTAAAAACATACAAGGGATGTAAGAGTAAATGATATAACATAGCCGCGATCGCCCGGGACAAAGTTATATTACTGAAAGTGACTTATTACTGGCGCTGACTAAGTTGTTCTCATAACTAAAATGACAGCGACAAGGAAGAAGAAGAAAGTGCGCCCGGCACAGGTCGCAGCAAGCGGTGTTCTTGAGAAGCTGCGAGTACTAAGAATACGTCCACGGCAAGCTTTGAGTTGCACGAAGCTGCGATATCGAGATAAGTCTTTAGAGTCCCTCATCATATATCCTCTTATGGAATTGGGGAATGCGAAGCGGCGTCCTCCGACCGTGCCTTATGGAAAGCACATTACGCGGAGGAACCCATCGGGGCTAAGTTAGCCCTTACCTTGTTTTGAGTACGCTCAACAATGAAAAGCGCTTACCTAACTTAGCGAGGTTTCTTGCGGGCTTAACACATGTGACCTCTTGATGTTCCTTTTCGGCAGCGTGTTAAGCCTTGAAGTTCCTAAAATCGTGGGTTAAAAACATACAAGGGATGAGGCGGGGAGGCGGGGGCTGTTACTTGGAGATGAAATGTACATCCGAGGATGCAAGTTAAGCTCTCTTGGCGTGGGTTCAACCGGCAAGCATCCCTTTCATTAAAAACATCCTGATTACAATCCATAAGAGGATGAAAAAACTTGAAAGAGAGGGATTACAAGTTTTTAGATCTTGCTAAGGCCGAAGGCTTACAAATTAAAAAGATAAGATGCTAGTAATCCCTTTCTGGTCCCCCTTTTCAGGAGAGTAGGTCAAGGAAGCGAAAAGGGCAAAAGGAGGCGCCTAGGTGAGCTACGTGCGAGAAGACACCAAGAGAACATCTTAGGGGCCGTCCCGGGTGCTGGGCCGGTGATGGCGGCGCCGAGAGCGAGCTTCGAAGCAGCAAGGCGGCAGGGCGTCGCCTGCCTGTTGTCGAGGCACTCGCCCTCGTGCTCCGGCTTAGCCGACCTTGCCGCCAACCCTCTTCCCCTTCCGCAGCCTCCTTGCCCGGCATGGGGAGGCGACCAGGGGGAGTTCAAGGAGCCTGACGCGGATGAGAATGGGAGTCACCGGTGTGCTGTGAGCCAGCGCCCAACACCTAATCCCGGACCTGCCATCCGCCGCCCTTCTACCTACAATCGTCGTTGTCGCTCTCCTCCTCGTCACTCTCGCTTGAGGGTCTTCGCTATCGGAGGAGCTGTCACGCAGCACCTCGCCCGAATGCCGGAGTCCCGAAGACCTTGACGGAAGGAGAGCCGCCCTCCATTAACCCCAAATGGAGATAAACCCCGACGTCGGGCTGTGCATCTGGGCGGGCGCCTTCCACCACGATCAAGATACATCACGTTAGGGGCTGGGGATCGACATGGACTCGCGTGCCGCTGATCCCCAGCCCCTCATGTGCACAATCTCAACGTCTGGGCGGATCCGGCTCCATCAGCGCTAGCCAGCAGGCAGGCAGCCGGAAGCCACAGACGAAGTGGGCCGTAGCAGCTTGGCCGAAGAACTTCGCAAAGGTGCGTCCCTGTGTGGACCGCCTTGAGAGAGAGGAACACTTGGCGGAGGCAAAGTGGCAGCGCTGCGCGCCCGCCTCTTCCCCGGCGCCTCGACCTCGTCCTCGACCTCGTCCACAACCTCGCCTCCCTCTTCCCCTTGTGGCTGGCTCGCCTGCAGGCATGAGATAGGGAGGGGCGCATGTCTGGCGCGACCCTCGCCGCCACCGATGAGGCAGGTTCCCCTCCTCCATGGCGAGCGAGAGAGAGGGAGCGGAAAGATGAAGAAAGGAGAAGATGAGAGAATGCGGGACTTCGCACTCCCTTCCGCTCTTTTAAATGGCGAGGTGGGGCTCGGCCGCCCCACTCAGGAATCAAGGCAAAGGAAGAAGCGGGTGAGGGCTGACCACTGCCCCTTCGTGATGGCCCATTTCCCACTTCCACCCACGACCCCCAAGCGCATGGGAGCGCGTGGCGGGATCTGAGCAGGCTGACGGATGAGGTGACCTCGCCCACCCGTGATCACGGGGTGGGCCTTCTCAATCGCGCCGCCACCCGCCTCCCACTACGCGCGATTGGCGGTCTGCAGTTCTTGTAGGATCGAAAGTATGTCTAGAGGGGGTGATTAGACTACTTGACAATATAAAAATTCAGCCTTTTGATTAGGACAAGTTTTAGCAAGTTCACAATGATGATCAAGTCAAGTATCACCCTACACATGCAATTCTAGAGTATTGGCAGCGGAAAGTAAATTGCACATGTAGTAAAGAGAGGTGGAGAAGAGCAAGCGCAATTTGGAACCGGAGATTTTTTCTCATGGTTCCGATAGGTGGTGCTATCGTCAATCACGTTGATGGAGACTTCAACCCACGGAGAGTAGCAGCTGCGAGAGTCCACGGAGGCTCCACCCAGAAGGGTCCACGAAGAAGCAACCTTGTCTATGCCATCATGGCATCGCCCATGGAGGACTAGCCTTACTGGGAAGATCTTCACGAAGTAAGCGATCTCCTTGCCCTTACAAACTTCTTGGTTCAACTCCACATCTTGTGGAGGCTCCCAAGCGACACCTAACCAATCTAGGAGGCACCACCCTCCAAAAGGTAATAGATGGTGTTGGTGATGATGAACTCCTTGCTCTTGTGCTTCAAATGATAATCTCCCCAACACTCAACTCTCCTCACTGATTTGGCTGTGGTGGAAGAAAGGATTGAGTGGAAAGCAACTTGGGAAGGCTAGAAATCAAGTTTCATATGGTGGGAGTGGAGCAACAGTCTCAACACAAGGGTAGGTAGTTTTCTTCTCGAGAAATGTAAGGTAGGAGTGGTAGTTCTTTACGATGGCTCTCTCAGCGAATGAAGAGGGGGTGGAGGGTATTTATAGCCTCCACAAAATCAACCGTTACACACATTTGACCAATCTCGGTCGGACCGAAGTTGACAACTCGGTGAGACCGAAAGTTCAAATCTTGTGAGCGTTGGGATTTTCAGGTGGGACCGAAAATACAATCTCGGTGAGTCGATTCTTCCAAAGACTAGGGTTTGCCTATCTCGGTGGGACCGACTTTATCATCTCGGTGACACCGATTTGATAGAGAAGGATTCTGAAGCTTGGCAACACTAGTTTGGTGAGACCGAGTTTGGAATCGGAAAATCAAAATTTCTAGGGTTTGGGTATATGGCTGAGGTGGTTCATCTCGGTGTGGTGAGTTTATGGAATCGGTGAGACCGAGATTACTTATGAGTGTATGTTGGAATGAAAGATTGCTGATAGTTTGGGAGATAGATCACTAAGCACTTTGAGCAGACAGGATCATTATCATAACCTCATCCCCTTTTAATAGTATTGGCTTTCCTATAGACTCAATGTGATCTTGGATCACTAAACCAAAAATGGAGTCTTGAGCTTTTGCCAATGCTTTCCTTAGCATTTTGAGGGTCCACTTCTTGATCATTGCCATACCCATATCAATGAACTTTAGAAATGTTCTCAAGAAACTATTAGTTCAATGATATATATGTTGTTATTAATTACCAAAACCACCGGGGATTAGTTGCACTTTCAATCTCCCCTTTTGGTAATTGATGACAACATATAGATCAAAACCGACAAATGATATAATCAAAGAATAATATAAATAAGCTTTGAGGCGTATGTGATAAGCAAGAGCTCCCCTAAATTTGTGCATTATTTAAGATTTGCGTTTGAATGCAAATGCACAATCGATTAGGATCATGGGTCACTATTCCATGCCACATACATCTTGGTGGGCGCACAAAATGATAAGAATGAATAGCATGCACCCAATCACCAAGACATGAGTAAATGATCATACAAGATATGAATAGCATATGATAAGCATTAAGCACACATTAAGGCATAGTATGATCAAGCACTCATCAAAGTGAAACAAGCGTAGTATCAAACACCAGAATGTCTCGAAAAATTCAAAAGTATCTCAAAAGACCGCATAACGAAAGCGAAAGAGCAAAAGCGAGCATCTCTCTCTCGAAGTCCTATGATCTATACAATTTCTCCCCTTTGGCAACAAGTTACCAAAAATTGAAAGGTATAGAGCTAAGCGTCACTAGGGACTCTGTGGCGGCTCTATGCAGGTTGATGGAGTTGAGATAGCTGCATCATAAAGGCTTGGTGATGTCTGTGGAGCTGGAGGAGTGTCCTTTGGGCTGGAGCTGGGCCATGGAGCTGTGGGAGGTCTTGAGGCTGTAGTCACGGTGTCATCAATGGAATAGCGGTGATCTGGGTCTTGTGGGAACCGGGCAGGCTGTTCATAATTATCTGGACTAGGTCATCCTGCATCTCACGCATGAGCTCTTCCTTCTCCTTCTTGGCTTCCTCGATATCGCCTCAAGCTTGTTGATGACTTGCACTTGATCGACTTGACATCGAGCATGGAACTTGTCTTCAACTATCCTCTCAAGACTCTCCGAGACCGCACAATCTGGCAGGCGTTGTTCAATCCTGCAGGTAGCTTCAAGGCTGCTCTCCAACACTCTTGGGTTTAGCTGCTGCTTCTTGCTTCCTTCTCAGGCTTTAGCTTGTTTGGCAACGGACTTTGCTTGACCTTCACAGGCGTGGGATCATCCTCGGTCATCACAACTTCATTGTCCTCATGCTCGGGCTGCGTGGCAAGTGTGGTCGTTCCAACAAGTAGGTGCCGTGCCAAACTTGGCATTGATAAGCATCTGAATGTGCGGGGCAAATCCATGACCTCTTACAGTCTGCTGCGTCCTCTTGATAGTCTCAACTATCAGGTCCATCACCTTGAAAGGTGCCTTACGATCAAGTATATGCAGCATGTTGATAGAATAGCCTCTTATCATGCGATGATCTCGGACTTGGGCATCAAGGTATGCCTCAAAATTGTGTTAGTGGTAGGGAGACCTGCCTAGAGATGATACACGGCGAGCTTCGAGATCTCTACATCCTTTTGGTACCTCATTGTACATGTTCTTCATAGACTCATGGTTTTTCTTGGGAATACCATAGACATCAACATCATCTTCTCTTGACCTTTGGAGCATTCAGCGGTGCTGCCCATTCTTCAAGCAGTTGAAGAGAATCTCGACCTTGATCATCCATACAATCCTGCCATCGGATAGAAATGAGCTGTGGCATAGAATTGCATGATCATCTCATCATTCCAATCTCGACCGACCAGCGAAATCAGCAACACCACATGCGGTAAAGCTCTCATGCACATGTGGAAAGTAGTCTCTGTGCTCTTCACTATCAATATCGCCCGTCGACATAGCGAGTGTAGCAACAATGGGCTTCTTGTCCATAAGCATCTCATAGAAATCTTCTTTGCTCTCGGTGTGGATAAAATCATGCATCAACATGCTCACACAATAAGATAGCAAATGAAATATGTGTCAAACATGCACAAACAAAACACTAACAGCTAGCACACAATTTGGCGATGACTAGGTCATCTATATATGAGTATATTGACTTAGGAGTCAAATGAGAACATTTGATCATAGGTCATACTCATCGTTTAAGCACAAGTGGGGTTACCACTTTTCCATAAAGCATTGATGTGTTCACATCATTAGAAGATGCTTTAGCTCATTTCTTTAAACAAAGCTCCCCTTGATGTGAGAACCCTTTTAAAGGGTCAAACTAACCTTGGGTTGTCGTTGAAGACTTCATGTAGATGTTGAAGATGTGGATGCTCAATGTTGATGAAGATCATCAAGAGTTGGGAGCAATCCTTTGGATTGGGCACTTTCAATACCTACATGGGTTAGTCCCTCAAGGAACAAACAAGAATATCCATGGACATAGATTGAAGTTCACAATAGATGATGTCCACGAAAGCAATGATTACCTTGTCCCTTGACTTACCAACATGAGGGTTTGTGACTCCATGAACTAGTGCAAGATGTGGAAGTTGATTGCACAAGTCCTTGCCAAAATGAATATGAGTGAAGTATATTGGCGAGTCACCCTCAAAAACTCTCTAGTTCTTCTTCTTGGGATCCACATCATCTTGATGGGAATCCTTGGGGTAATAGTTGAGCTTGTTGAAGTAGAACTTGAAGTTGCCTTGGGAACCCCTTGACCATGGCCTTGGGTGCTTCAATAATGCATCAATCTCCTCTTGAAGCTTGTCCTTGCCTTTTAGCTTGTGGTCTTGTGGTGGAAGGTCATCTTGAGCTTGTTCCTCGTTTGAAGAAGTAGGATCATACTTCTCCTCTTGAGAGACAAACTTTGGAGTGGGATATTGACCTTCTTCCCATTCAACACCCTCGGCGTTGAACTTTCGCTCAAAACCAATTCCTTGATTCTTCCGGTGTCTTCCTTGTTTGCGAACAATTTCCTCAAAGCTCTTGCTTCGGCAAGACTCTTGAGACACCTTTCTCTATAATCCCTTTCAATAGACTATTTTCTTGCTCAAGTGAAACTTGGCTTGAAACATTTTAGTGGAATCAAGAGAATTACTAAGTAACAACATTTGATTTAGCATGATTATTGTTACTACTAGATGAAGAATTTTCTTATGCTTGTCATGCTTAGTTTTGATAGGTGGCAAGAAATTAGACAAGAGAAGTCGTTTGGCAAGATATGAAGAACTCTTCTTTGAAGATCGTCATTGATAGCTTTTAGAAACTCATGTTCTTGCTCTAGATTGAGCTTCTCGAGCTTAGCTTCTCATGAGATCTTAGAGCTCTCTATGATCTTCTTGAGTTGTTTCATGAGCTAACTTAAGAGTGTTTAGTTCTTTAGTTAGGCGCTCAATCTCCTTCATAGCATTGTCATTCGACTCATCTGACTATAAAGACTACTAGCATGTTCATCATTACTAAGCTCACTAGATTTATCATGTAAAGCTCATCTTCACCAACAAGTCATCCTCATCACTATCAAAGTCAATAAACTCAGGATGTGATACCTTGGGGCCTTTTGCCATGAAGCATCTTCCAATTCCCTCATTTGGTGAATCAAATATGTCATAGGAGTTGGAGTTGGAGGACACGAGACAAGACCGGCAACACCTTCATCTTGGTGTATTAGAGTTGGGTATAGCTTCTTGGAGTGATTGTGGTCGGGCCGGAAACCCATTCACCAACATGAGCTTGATGTTTTCTTCTTGTGTAGCTCCTTGATGACTTGTCTTTCCTTTCGAATCCTTGCTTCTCCGAGAGGATCTTCGTTCATCGATCATCTCTACTCCTCCTTTCTTTTGGCGACTCTTCTCTTGAGCTTCTTCTTCTTGGAATTCTTCTCTTCTCTTGTGAATCGAACACTCATTTGAGTAGTGTCGGGTCTTCCACAATTTAGCGATTTCGATCCACGACTAGAAGATCTCTTTTCATCATATGATCTAGATTTTGAGCTTCTTTCCTTGCTTCTACTCTTGTAGAATTTGTTGAAGTTCTTCACCATTAGGCTTATCTCTTCATTGGAAACTAGCTTGTCACTTGAGGATGTGGGAGCTTCAAGCGCAGCTTTTAAGCACCACTTGACTTGTTGTGAAGCTCTTCCTTATCTTTAAGTGTCATCTCAGGCAACAATCCTTCCAATGACTTGTAGGCTTGAGATCTTTGTAGTTTGGCATCATTTGAATCAAAGTGCACCGGTGTCATATTTTCCATCAAAGCTCGAGGATCTTCTTGATGATGAATCGGTCGGTCATTTCTTCGCCTAAGCCTGCCATCTCATTGGTGATGAGAGCAAGCCTAGAGTACATTTCGACTTCTTCACCTTCCTTCATCTTGAACTTGTCAAGTGACCTTGAAGAACATCTAGCTTTGATTCCTTCCGGACTCGGTACCTTCGTGCATTTCGACCAAAGTATCCCAAATCTCTTTTGCATTCTCAAGGCGGCTGATCTTGTTGAACTCCTCGGGACACAAAGCATTGAAGAGAATGTCACAAGCTTGAGCATTGTTACGTAACATCCGCAACTCATCAGATTAACCCGCGATCCGGAACTTTTCCTTCTTGAAGAACTCACCTTGCAAGCCAACACAAATAATGCCCCATCGGGGGGTTATGTCCAGAATATGCATTTTCATTTTATGCTTCCAACTAGCAAAGTTTGAACCATCAAAGTAAGGACCTCTCTGAAAATTACCCTCACTAGGCGCCATACTCTCCTAGGTTGTGAAACCAAGCTTATGGAGTCAATGCAATGAAACCAATCAATGGAAACCAAAGCTCGATACCACTTGTAGGATCGGAAGTATGTCTAGAGGGGGTGATTAGACTACTTGACAACAAAATTTGCCTTTTGATTGGAGTAGTTTCTTAGCAAGTTCACAATGATAACAAATCAAGTATCACCCTACAATGCAATTCTAGAGTTATGGCGCGGAAAGTAAATTGCGTATAGTAAATGAGAGGAGGAGAGAAAGACGCAAATGGAACAGGAGATTTTTCTCGTGGTTCGATAGGTGATGCTATCGTCAATCACGTTGATGGAGACTTCAACCCACGGAGGTAGCCTGCCTTGGAGTCCACGGAGGCTCCACCCACGAAGGGTCCACGAAGAACAACCTTGTCTATTCCATCATGGCTCGTCCACGGAGGACTAGCCTTACTGGGGTAGATCTTCCGGTAAGCGATCTCCTTGCCCTTACAAACTCCTTGGTTCAACTCCACATCATGGGAGGCTCCCAAGTGACACCTAACCAATCTAGGAGGCACCACCCTCCAAAAGGTAATAGATGGGGTTGGTGATGATGAACTCCTTGCTCTTGTGCTTAAATGATAATCTCCCCAACACTCAACTCTCCTCCTGATTTGGCTGTGGTGGAGGAAGGGATTGAGTGGAAAGCAACTTGGAAAGACTAGAAATCAAGTTTCATATGGTGGGAGTGGAGCAACAGTCTCAACACAAGGGTAGGTAGTTTTCTTCTCGAAATGTAAGGTAGGAGTGGTAGTTCTTTCGATGGCTCTCTCCACGAATGAAGAGGAGGTGGAGGGGTATTTATAGCCTCCACAAAAATCCAACGTTACACACATTTGACCAATCTCGGTCGGACCGAAGTTGACAACTCGGTGGACCGAAAGTTCAAATCTTGTGAGCGTTGGGATTTTCAGTGGGACGAAAATACAATCTCGGTTAGTCCGATTCTTCCAAAGTCTAGGGTTTGCCAATTTCGGTGGGACCGACTTTCTCATCTCGGTGACACCGATTTGAGTCTGAAGGTTCTGAAGCTTGCAACACCAATATCGGAATGACCGAGTTTGGAATCGGAAAATCCGAGATTCTTAGGGTTTGGGTATATGGTGAGGTGGTTCATCTCGGTGTTGAGTTTGGAATCGGTGGGACCGAGATTACTTATGAGTTTATGTTGGAATGAAAGATTGCTGATTGTTTAGAGATAAATCACTAAGCACTTTAAGACGGATCATCATCATAACCTCACCCCTTTTAATAGTATTGGCTTTCCTATGGACTCAATGTGATCTTGGATCACTAAACCAAAAATGGAGTCTTGAGCTTTTGCCAATGTTTTCCTTAGCATTTTGAGGGTCCACATCATCAGTCATTGCCATACCCATATCCTTGAACTTTGAAATATTCTCAAGAAATGATTAGTTCAATGATATATATGTTGTTATTAAACCAAAACCACAGGGATTAGTTGCACTTTCAATATCCCCCCTCTCGGGAGGTGCAAGATCATCTTTACGGTGCCCCTAGCACTATGCCGGTTGGAACAAGGCCAAGCTGGTGGAGTGGCGGGGCGCTCAAGGCTTACGTCGGTCTTTGCCTGGCCTTGATCTTGATCGCTGGGCGAACGTTCTCCTTCTAACACTATTAGGAGTTTGAGCATGTCCCACCTCGCGCCGCTCCCGCCACCAAGACTCGGGAGGAAGCGGCCAGCTGCTCTAGATTACCCTCGGCGCGGACAAGATCGGCGATTGGAGGCCGCCATTATAGCCTCATTGGCCATGCGCCGACAAGCCCGGCAACGACCGTCGAAGCCGCGGCAAGGCCTTCGGGCGGTGGCGACAAACCCAGGGATCCCGCGTGCACTCCCGCCCAAAGGCAAAGCCGACTTCGCGGGCAACCTGCGCCGACTCCACAGCGTCGTCCGGACCCTGACTTCGCCGTGATCAAGCCGTTCTCCAAAACGATGACCGAGACACTCATACTGCGCCGGCGAGAAGAAGCGGTGTCAATCGACCAGCGGGGTTTGTGTCGATATGCATGCTCCGAGAGAACGGCGACTTGCCGTGCGGCGGTTGCCTGTGTTCACCGTGAGCTGCGCAATCGATGGCCGGTCAAAGAACTTCAAACGAGGCGTATCCAAAAATGCGATGGCGGGATACATCGTGAAGTTCCTCGGCGTCTACACCATCGCGGTGCGAGCTCTTGGGGGGCGGCGAAGATCTCGCCAACTACTTCCTTGGTGCTCAAGCCCACGTCGAGATCTTGGCTCATGCACTTGCGGACAACTCCATCTCTTCATGGGGGACTGTGCCATGGTTTGTCGGCGCCTTCACGGTGACCACAACCCCATGGCGGAGGCGACCTTCATCTGCTAGCCCGAAGAAGGAGAACCCTGCGCAAGTACATCGGAATTCACCGGTCGCGCAACATCCGACGTCCACCCGCGGTAATTCAGCGCGTTCCATCGACGTGGTAACGCCGGGATGAGGAGGAGATGGCAATGTGCAAAATCAGAGATGTCGGCGATCTATCGCTCTGGCCGACAAGTGCGCCGGGCTGAGGAGGAGAAAATCCGGAGAGAATGCGGGAGCGAAGGATCGACAATGAGGATGCCCCTCGGCGAGGAAGGCCGGGCGGAATAACGAAGAAAAAGCTAAGGATGTGCTGAGTCGTCGAGCGGTCCCAGCGAGCCCGGCCGGCAAGGCCAAAGCATGACTCGGGAGGCTGTGGTAGCGCCGACAAGCGGGGCAGCTCGGCAAGCGATCGCAAGATCCACCGCACCAAGGCCCACGACCTCCAAGCGTGCAAGAAGGTTGAAGCGGATGGCGAGCTCGAAAGCTGAATATGGCGTCGCGACAAGGAAAAGGCCGAGGGGGGAGGATCCGGCAAGCGTCCCGGGGAGGACGCGGCAAAGCCAAGCGGTGGCAAGGAGCAGACCTCCCAGCGGCCGTGACAAGGGCGAAGCGAATGAAGATGATGAGATGGAAAGATGAGACCGGCGAGCAAGAGTTTGAAGCGGCAGGTTTGTGCGTTGCAGGCGCTTCTGCCACCTGCCCGAACTCAAAGCTGTGGAGTGCGGGAGGTAAATGCAGGGAACCATCGGTCGAATCGCGAAGCCCCTCAAGTGGTCAACCGCATCGTCTTTGATGTTGAGGATCACCTGATCGCATCCTGCGGTCGGGTGCTTCCGATGTTGGTTTAAGCCAACCATCGCAACCTCAAGGTCCAAAAGATGTTGGTTGGGCCGGGGCGCCTAAATCTGATCTCTTCTGCGGTGCTCAACAAGCTCCGGATCCCGGCGAGCTCGAAGGATGGTACCTTTCAAGGAATCAACCGGGAAGGAGCAAGCGAAGGGAAGATCCCTGCGATGACCTTTGGCGGAGTTGAATTCAGAGAGAGTCACATTTGATGTTCTGATTTCCCATTGCCTTACAATGGGATACTTGGCCGTCTAGGGCTCGCCAAGTTCATGGCAGCCTCTCCTCCCTACAATGTGCTCAAGATGCTGGTCGATAAGTGTCATTTACGGAAGGCGACAAGAAGGATGCACTTATCTGTCGAAACAAGATCTATCGAAAGCGGCAGCATGAGAACACAAACCACTTGCCCTTGAAGCTCCAGGAAGAAGACCAAGTCCGGCAAGAGTAGCTCGATGCCCCTCCGGCAAGCGCACCTCTTGGTGCTACGCTCCGTCGAGGCGCACCATCGAGCTCCAGCAAGTGCAAGAAGGCAAAGACAACTGCACGAGAGACCAAGAAAGTGGCGCCAAGGAGGGCGGCGGTGGTACCTTCACCATCGATGCCACGCTTCATCCTAAATAGGAAGCGTGCTCGTTGCTCTGCGAGGCGAATGTCGATGTGTTTGCATGGCAACCATCGACATCCTCGGTGTTCGAGAGTAATTGAGCACCACCTTGCCGTCGCCCTCACACGCCCGTCGAAGTCGGGGAAGAAAGCGGTAGAGCATCAAGGTTCATTCTGAAGAGATCAAGAAATTGGAAGCGATGGCTTGGTCGGGTACTCCATCCAACATGGTTAGCCAATCCGATGATGTGCGCAAAGCAAGCGGGAAGTGGAGGCTTTGTATTGACTTCCGGATGTTAATAAAGCTTGTCCCAGGATCCATTCCCTTGCGGCGCATTGACCGTTTTGACTCCGCGGGGATGTGATCTGCTTTCATTCCTTGATGCATACTCGGGATATCATCGGATCTTCATGGCGAAAGGATGAAGAAAACCGCGTTCATTACTCCATGTGGCATGTCTTTGCTTTATGCGGATGCCTTCGGACTAAGAATGCTGGTTCAACATTTACAAGAGTATCGGTCATGCTTTTGAGCCACCGTTGCCGAAATGTGGAAGCTTACATGGATGACATAGTGGTCAAACAGGACAAAGACTCGATCCAAGATTTGGGCGAGACTTTTGCAAATCTGCGCAAGGTCGATGTCAAGTTGAACCGAAAGTGCGTGTTTGGAGTTCCTTGGCAAGCTTCCGGGTTCTTTATTCAATGAGGATCGAACCAATCCCAACAAGATCAAAGCGTCGAGCGGATCGAAGCCCAAGCGCGTCAAGGATGTGCGAAACTTGTCGGCTGTTTGCTGCTCTCGATGGGTTCATCTCTAAAATTCTGGCGCGCCCGCCATTTTCAAAATTTTGAAAAGCGGGTCAATAAAATGGACTCGGAAGTGGAGGCTGCGCTGAGGACAAGAAGATACCTATCCTCCACTCCAACACTTTGCACCTAAGCCACAAGAGAAGTTGCTGCTATATCTGGCGACCAATCAAGTAGTTAGTGCTGCGTTAATTCTTGAGAGGCGAATGATGAGCCACAACTGGACAGCGGAGTCCAGCGACAAGCGAGGCTTCCCGACAAGTTCAGCTCGGCAGGATGGATCTATCTGATTGCGGAAGAAAGAAAAGAAGATGGTGCGGCCAGTTTACTTTCGATTCCCTTCGGGGGCTAGATCAAGGTACTCGGCGTGCAAGTTGCTGGCCTTCTCACGGCCTCGAGGAAGCTCGCCATACTTTCAAGCACATGAGATCCAGTTGTCACTCGCTTTCCGTTGAAGAGGATCTTGCATAATCCGAAGCAGGCAGGATTGTCGGTGGGCCTTTGGTTGTCAAGCTTTGGCCTCGGGTTTGAAGTACCTCAACTATCGAGCCGAGCATTGGTAGAATTCATAGCAGTGGGCCTAACACGATGAAGAAACTCGGGAGAAGACATCCCGTCAGAAGCGAGCAAAGAATGGATCATGTACTTTGATGGCGCCTTCTCGCTGCAAAGGCCGGTGTGGGCGTACTACTTGCGCACCCGGAAGCACCTCAATCGTGGTCCAAATGCACTTTCCCAAGGAGCAAGCAACAAACAATCTTGCAGTATGAAGGTTTGCTTGCGGACTCCGATCCGGTGAACTTGGGATCAAAGCATTTCGGGGGTGACTCCGACTTCGTCCGTCAAGTAAACAAAGATTATCGAGTCCGTTGATGGAAGCTTACATTGATGAAGTGAGGAAGCTAGAAGAACATTTTGCTGCTGCGGATGGAACCGTTCAAGAGCTCGGAGCGACATTGCGGATGGCTTGTCAAAGTGTGCGCGCTCAAGTTACTGTGGAACCAGGTTTTTGTGCTCAAGCTGACTCAACCATCGTAACACCATCAATTGACGAACAAGAAAGAAAGTTAGTTCTTGGCGACTACTTTCGGGAGCTCCCAAGCGCCGCCGAAGGTCCTAGGACCAACCGAAGAAATCTTTGAGGAAGCGTGCTCGACAAGCCCTAGGGCTTGTTCGTTGAGCGAGCGCTCCCGACAAAGTGTCCGACAACGCGGGACATCACGCTCCGGCGGATCGAGATCCTTGCCGGTAAAGCGGATGTTCCGCAGCGCATTCGCCTTTAGTCCTTGTCGTGAGCCAAGCTCCGGCATGGGCCGACGGATCGTCCATTTCCTCAAGCAGGAGAACTTCCCGAACAACAAGAAAAGCGGAAAAAGTAGCCCGGCAATCAAGTATGTACCGGTTTGTCAATGACATCTATAGAAGAAGATTCAGCGTTGAAATTGAAGTGCATTTCCGGGAAGATGGGCGAGTGTTGGCGGAAGATACGGAGGCATATGTGGTCATCACATTGGCGGAAACCCTAGCAAAGCTTTCCGTCAAGGTTTCTTTTGGCCGACACCCTCCGGGATCAAGCGCACAAGTAAACAAGTGTGAAGCGTGCAGTTCCACTCCAACAGATTCATCAACCAGCTCAAGCTCTCCAACGATCCCTTTATCATGGCCATTTTAGTGCAGGGGCCCGGCGTTCTCGGCCTTCTCCCTCGTTCGGATCGCCTCAGTGCTCGCTTATGATGAGCTAGAGCAAGAAGCGGCAGCAAGATGTGGCTGCTCCTCGAGGAAAGATAGTCTTCGGCTGCGATGCAGCTGCTCGCTCGACAAGCTTTGCGCCGCTACCCTAACCGCAAAGTTGATGCGAAGCTTGAGAGGAGAAGATAATGAAGTGGATATGGCGTCAAAATAAGCCTTGCGAAGCGGAGACGGAAAAGCTAAGTTGCCAAAGTTTGAGCATAGTCGGTTTAAATTTTTAAGTTATATTCCTTGAGCGTCATGCCTTGTATGGAAAACCTTGCGAGAGGAATCAACTGGCTAAGTTGCACCCTTGATTTGTTTCAAGTCCGCTCAACAATACAAGTCTTGTTGCAACTAGCCGACAGGTTTCTTGCGGAGGCAACACAGCGGCTGCGATGTTCCCTTTCGAAGTGTGCTTGCTGGGCGGAGTTCCCTCAAAGCGTGAGGGTAAAAACATACAAGGGATGTAGGAGTAAATGATATAACATAGCCGCGTCGCCGGGACAAAGTTATATTTGAAAGTGACATTCTGGGCTGACTAAGTTGTTCTCATAACTAAAATGCGCGACAAGGAAGAAGAAGAAGGGCGGCACCTTTGGTCACAACAAGCCGGTGTTCTTTGAGGCTAGTACTAAGAATAGATCACGGCAAGCCTGAGTTCTGGGGCTGCGATATCAGATAAGTCTTTCGTCCCTCATCATATATCCTCTTATGGAACTGGGAATGCAGCGCGTCCTCCATGACCGTGCCTTGTATGGAAAACACGTTGCGGAGGGCTCGGGGCTAAGTTGTGCCCTTACCTTGTTTGAGTCCGCTCAATAATGAAAGTCGCAACTAGCCAAGCGGGTTTCTTCGGAACAACCTTCTTGAACAATCTGATGTTCGCTTTTCGCAAGCGTGTTAAGCGACAAGTTCCCTAAAAGCGTGGGTTAAAAACATACAAGGGATGAGGCGGAGGCGGCGGGCTGTTGGGAGATGAAATGTCTGGGGATACCAAGGATTAGCTCCTTGATGTGGGTTCAACCGGCAAGCATCCCTTTTCATTAAAAACATCCCAGGATACAATCCATAAGAGGATGAAAAACATGAAAGAGGATTACAAGTTTTAGATGCAGCTAAGGCCGAAGGCTTACAAATTAAAAAGATAAGATGCCGTAATCCCTTTCGGTCCCCCTTTTGGAGGTAGGTCGAGGCGAAAAGGGCAAGGCGCCTAAGCGAGCTCAGGTGCAGAAGACACCAAGAGAACATCCGGGGGCCGTCGAGGCTGGGCCAGTGATGGCGGCGAGCGAGCTCGAAGGCAGG
Source organism: Aegilops speltoides (assembly GCA_021437245.1). Taxonomy (NCBI): domain Eukaryota; kingdom Viridiplantae; phylum Streptophyta; class Magnoliopsida; order Poales; family Poaceae; genus Aegilops; species Aegilops speltoides. The sequence goes on from JAHHZJ010002070.1 coordinate 30,533, forward strand.
GGCGGAGGTCGGCCTTTGTCGAGGCACTCGCCTCGTCTCGACAAGCGCCTTGCAGACCCTCTTCTCCTTCCGCAGCCTCCCTCGGCCGCCCAGGGCGACCAGGGAGTTCAAGGGCCCGGCGGGATGATGGGAGTCACCGGTGGGCCGGCCCGACACCTGTCAGGACCGCCATCCCGCCGCCCTCACCCTCGTTCGTGTCGCTCTCCTCCTCGTCCTCTCGCTCGAGAGTCTTAAGCTATCAGGAGCTGTCACGCAGCACCTCGCCCGAATCGGAGTCCCGAAGACCTTAGCGGAAGGAGGTGCCCTCCATTAACAAAATGGAGGTAAACCCCAGTCGAGGCTGTGGATCTGGCGACGTCTTCCACGATCAAGATACATCACGTTAGGGCTGGGGATCGACATGGACTCGCGTGCGGCATCCCCAGCCCTCATGTGAAATCTCAGCGTCTCGGCGGATCCGGCTCCATCCAGCTAGCAAGCGGGCAAGCGGGAAAGCGGCAAGTGCCGCGGCCGAAGAACTTGCAAGGGTCGTCCCTTATGGACCGCCGCAGGAGAGGAACGGCGGAGGAGAAGGCGGCGCGCCGCCCGCCGCCTCTTCCCGCGCCTCGACCTCGTCCTCGACCTCGTCCACAACCTCGCCCCTCCCTCTTCCCCTTGTGGCTGGCTCGGCCTGCAGGCTGAGATGGGAGGGGCCAGCTCTGGCGACCCTCGCCCCGATGAGCAGGGGTTCCCCTCCTCCATGGCGAGCGAGAGAGAGGGGGAAGATGAAAAAGGAAGATGAGAGAATGCGGGCTTGCACTCCTTCCGCTCTTTTAAATGGCGAGGTGGGGCTCGGCCGCCCCCTCGGAATCAAGGCAAAGGAAAGGCGGGGTGGGGCTGACCCTGCCCCTTCGTGATGGCCATTTCCCACTTCCACCCACGACCCCCAAGCGCATGGGGCCGTGGCGGATCTGGCGGCGCGGATGAGGTGACCTCGCCCACCCGTGATCACGGGGGGGGCCTCTCAATCGCGCCGCCACCACGCCTCCCACTCGCCGATTGGCGGCGTGCGTTCTTGTAGGATCGAAAGTATGTCTAGAGGGGGTGATTAGACTACTTGACAATATAAAAATTCAGCCTTTTGATTAGGACAAGTTTTTAGCAAGTTCACAATGATGATCAAGTCAAGTATCACCCACATGCAATTCTAGAGTATTGGCAGGGAAATAAATTGCACATGTAGTAAAGAGAGGTGGAGAAGAGCAAGGCAATTTGGAACGGGATTTTTTCTCATGGTTCCGATGGGTGGTGCTATCGTCAATCCACGTTGATGGAGACTTCAACCCCGGAGGTAGCACTGCGAGAGTCCACGGAGGCTCCACCCGAAGGGTCCACGAAGAACAACCTTGTCTATGCCATCATGGCATCGCCCATGGAGGACTAGCCTTACTGGGAAGATCTTCACGAAGTAAGCGATCTCCTTGCCCTTACAAACTTCTTGGTTCAACTCCACATCTTGTGGAGGCTCCCAGACACCTAACCAATCTAGGAGGCACCACCCTCCAAAGGTAATAGATGGTGTTGGTGATGATGAACTCCTTGCTCTTGTGCTTCAAATGATAATCTCCCCAACACTCAACTCTCCTCACTGATTTGGCTGTGGTGGAAGAAAGGATTGAGTGGAAAGCAACTTGGGAAGGCTAGAAATCAAGTTTCATATGGTGGGAGTGGAGCAACGTCTCAACACAAGGGTAGGTAGTTTTCTTCTCGAGAAATGTAAGGTAGGAGTGGTAGTTCTTTCGATGGCTCTCTCAGCGAATGAAGAGGGGGTGGAGGGTATTTATAGCCTCCCACAAAATCAACCGTTACACACATTTGACCAATCTCGGTCGGACCGAAGTTGACAACTCGGTGAGACCGAAAGTTCAAATCTTGTGAGCGTTGGGATTTTGGTGGGACCGAAAATACAATCTCGGTGGTCGATTCTTCCAAAGACTAGGGTTTGCCTATCTCGGTGGGACCGACTTTATCATCTCGGTGACACCGATTTGATTGGAAGGATTCTGAAGCTTGGCAACACTAGTTTGGTGAGACCGAGTTTGGAATCGGAAAATCAAAATTTCTAGGGTTTGGGTATATGGCTGAGTGGTTCATCTCGGTGTGGTGAGTTTATGGAATCGGTGAGACCGAGATTACTTATAGTGTATGTTGGAATGAAAGATTGCGATAGTTTGGGAGATAGATCACTAAGCACTTTGACAGCGGATCATTATCATAACCTCATCCCTTTTAATAGTATTGGCTTTCCTATAGACTCAATGTGATCTTGGATCACTAAACCAAAAATGGAGTCTTGAGCTTTTGCCAATGCTTTCCTTAGCATTTTGAGGGTCCACTTCTTGATCATTGCCATACCCATATCAATGAACTTTGAAATGTTCTCAAGAAACTATTAGTTCAATGATATATATGTTGTTATTAATTACCAAAACCACCGGGATTAGTTGCACTTTCAATCTCCCCTTTTGGTAATTGATGACAACATATAGATCAACCGACAAATGATATAATCAAAGAATAATATAAATAAGCTTTGAGGCGTATGTGATAACAAGAGCTCCCCTAAATTTGTGCATTATTTAAGATTTGCGTTTGAATGCAAATGCACAATCGATTAGGATCATGGGTCACTATTCCATGCCACATACATCTTGGTGGGCGCACAAAATGATAAGAATGAATAGCATGCACCCAATCACCAAGACATGAGTAAATGATCATACAAGATATGAATAGCATATGATAAGCATTAAGCACACATTAAGGCATAGTATGATCAAGCACTCATCAAAGTAAACAAGCGTAGTATCAAACACGAATGTCTCGAAAAATTCAAAAGTATCTCAAAAGACCCATAAGCGAAAGCGAAAAGCAAGCAGCACTCTCTCTCTGAAGTCCTATGATCTATACAATTTCTCCCCTTTGGCAACAAGTTACCAAAAATTGAAAGGTATAGAGCTAAGCGTCACTAGGGACTCTGTGGCGGCTCTATGCAGGTTGATGGAGTTGAGATAGCTGCATCATAAAGCTTGGTGATGTCGTGGAGTGGAGGGTACTTTGGTGGGCTGGGCGATGGGCTGTGGGAGTCTTGAGGCTGTAGTCAGGTGTCTTCAATGGAATAGCGGTGATCTGGGTCTTGTGGGAACCGGGCGGGCTGTTCATAATTATCTGGACTAGGTCATCCTGCATCTCACGCATAGCTCTTCCTTCTCCTTCTTGGCTTCCTCGATATCGCCTCAAGCTTGTTGGTGACTTGCACTTGATCGACTTGACATCGAGCATGGAACTTGTCTTCAACTATCCTCTCAAGACTCTCCAGAGACCGCACAATCTGGCAGGCGTTGTTCAATCCTGCAGGTAGCTTCAAGGGCTGCTCTCCAACACTCTTGGGTTTAGCTGCTGCTTCTTGCTTCCTTCTCGGCTTTAGCTTGTTTGGCAACGGACTTTGCTTGACCTTCACAGGCGTGGGATCATCCTCGGTCATCACAACTTCATTGTCCTCATGCCGGGCTGCGATGGCAAGTGTGGTCGTTCAACAAGTAGGTGCCGTGCCAAACTTGGCATTGATAAGCATCTGATATGGGGCAAATCCATGACCTCTTACAGTCTGCTGCGTCCTCTTGATAGTCTCAACTTTCGGGTCCATCACCTTGAAAGGTGCCTTACGATCAAGTATATGCAGCATGTTGATAGAATAGCCTCTTATCATGCGATGATCTCGGACTTGGGCATCAAGGTATGCCTCAAAATTGTGTTAGTGGTAGGGAGACCTGCCTAGAGATGATACAGGCAGCTTCGGATCTCTACATCCTTTGGTACCTCATTGTACATGTTCTTCATAGACTCATGGTTTTTCTTGGGAATACCATAGACATCAACATCATCTTCTCTTGACCTTTGGAGCATTCAGCGTGCTGCCCATTCTTCAACAGTTGAAGAAATCTCGACCTTGGTCATCCATACAATCCGCCATCGGATAGAAATGAGCTGTGGCATAGAATTGCATGATCATCTCATCATTCCAATCTGTCAACCGACCAGCGAAATCAGCAACACCACATGCGGTAAAGCTCTCATGCACATGTGGAAAGTAGTCTCTGTGCTCTTCACTATCAATATCGCCCGTCAACATAGCAGTTCGCAACAATGGGCTTCTTGTCCATAAGCGATCTCATAGAAATCTTCTTTGCTCTCGGTGTGGAACCTTGGATCAAAGCAGTCCTTCTCCTCATAGCATATGGATCAACTTGTCTCCATAGCCGAGTCCTTTGTCCTTTCTTTCCTTCATGTTTTTATTCGAGGATGAGCATCATTGTGAATCAGCAATTTAGGAGTTTCATGGTGCCTCATCATCGACTCTTGGTGGCACATTGTCTTTCTTCTTCTTGAGTGGATGTTTCTCACGGTTTTCTTGGGCGCGGCGAGGCTTGGCTTGGCTGCCTTCTTTGGAAAGGCTTAGACTTTGAAGGTGATCCCTGATGGCATCACCCATCAACTTAAGCACGAGGAGGCTGGGGTGCTTCCTCATCAGGAATCATCGAATTTTGCTTCATCATGCACAATTCTCTTCCTCTTGGAAGTTTTCTTCACTTTGCTTTCAAGTTTCCTCTTCCATGCTCAGCTTCTTAGCAGTGGGACTTCTTCACTTTCTTTGGTGCCTTTCTTGGTTTGTTACCCTTGATGCTCTTTGGCAACAACTTTCCTCTTTGGCTTAGATGAGATCTCTTCCTCGGCAATGAAATCAGAATCCTCTTCATCAATTTCTCTTCTTCCATGCCGGTGGCTGCGGGAGGCAAACCACTTGGTGTGCTCCTCTCACCATCATCGGAAAAAGCTTGGCCTCGGGACTAGTGCACCCTCTGGAATCTCAGCAATTGGTGATTCGGACCTGTTCTCATCCTGGCATCGACATGGTGACCGGTGAATAGATTAGGTGTAGGTAGAATAGAAGAGTTATCACAAAGCGGAAGATTTTGCAAAAAAATGAGTTCAAATTTCAGTTTTAGGTTTTCACGAATGCATTTGGTCGGACCAGGCTAAAATCGGTGAATCCGAAGTGTCTTGAACCATTCACACCACTTTCGGTTGGACGAAATGGGTTTCGATCTTCGAGAACACTAGGGTTTCAATAAATCCTCATTTGGTCACACCGATTTACCTTCGGTTGGACCAAAAGTTAGCAATGGCGGAGGCCTCGGTCATCTGAGAATGTAGAATCGGTCTCACCGAGATATTGTTCGTGAAACCTAACCCTAAAACTTTTACTCAATTTAGTTCTAAGAACTAATCTGCTGGATAGGAAGATCTCAAAGCGTGGCAAAAGCTAGGCAAACCAATCGTGCATTGAATCGGAGGTTGAAACGAGAGGATCGAAACTCACCTAACTTGGTGGAGTTTCTCTCTGGTGTGGCGGAGAAGGTGACCGTTATGGCGGCGGAGGCGTCGGCGGCGCGCGATCGGCGGAGCGATCCGGAGACCCGGCGGCGGCAAAGGTTTAGGGGGGCGTTTTGAAGAAAAGAATCAGCGCGCCCTCGGTATATATACCCTTTAGGTCGGTGGGACCGGTTGTAAAACTTCGGTGGCACGAGATGGTTTCTGCGATTACTCACTTTAGTCCGCCGAAAATTACCTTCGGTTTCACGAGGTGAAAACCTAGATCAATCAAGTGCTTGATCTTCCGATTTTGAGTGGGTTGGTCGACGAAAATACTTAGAAGGTTTTGGAAATTAAGCTTTTGACGGATCGGTGGCTCAGGTGCTCCTCACTCGGTGGGTCGAAAAAGACTTGATCAAAGTTTGTGATATAAGCATGAATAGAGTTTGAGACAAGAAAGCATAGATAGCTAGGGGAGGAACTTAGGCATTCTTGTCCATCCATTTGGTAAAAAGAATCCAACAGACCAAAGCAACAAATGGATGTCCTCGAATGGATAAAATCATGCATCAACATGCTCACACAATAAGATAGCAAATGAAATATGTGTCAAACATGCATAAACAAAACACTAGCTACTATCACACAATTTGTGATGACTAGGTCATCTATATGAGTATATTGACTTAGGAGTCAAATGAAAACATTTGATCATAGGTCATACTCATCGTTTAAGCACAAGTGGGGTTACCACTTTTACATAAAGCATTAATGTGTTCACATCATTTGAAGATGCTTTAGCTCAAATCTTTAGAACAAAGCTCCCCCTTGATGTGAGAACCCCTTTTAAAGGGTCAAACTAACCTTGGGTTGTCGTAGAAGACTTCATGTAGATGTTGAAGATGTGGATGCTCAATGTTGATGAAGATCATCAAGAGTTGGGAGCAATCCTTTGGATTGGGCACTTTCAATACCTACATGGGTTAGTCCCACAAGGAACAAACAAGGATATCCATGGACATAGATTGAAGTACACAATAGATGATGTCCATGAAAGCAATGATTACCTTGTCTCTTGACTTACCAACAAGAGGTTTGTGACTCCATGAACTAGTGCAAGATGTGGAAGTT
>JAHHZJ010002071.1:0-44198 GCA_021437245.1 Aegilops speltoides
ATTATGACCGTTTTAGTGAACATCTCTCCATTCTATGGCGGTCCTTGAAAGTACTTCAATTTCTCGTCCGCTTTTGCGTGACTGCCCCAAAATTTCTTGTCCTCTATAGAGGAGATATCGTGTCCACATATATATTGACCGATGCAGGGAATGCCCTTTTGTTCTTGGCTTTCACGCGCGTGAGATTCTGACATGCCATCCGTGAAAACAAGGAGAATAAGGCATATAGCTGCTAGATTTTCTTCAATTCTGACCAAATGAGATTGCCGGATCATAGAGCATCTGCGAGAAAGATACGTTTGTCCCTACTAAGGGGCTAATGTCTATAAGCAAGATAATCTCTCAATTTCCTTCAAAAGGAAGTGCCAATGGGTTGAAACTTATGCGAAAAACTGCGACGAATGATGTTCTTTGACTTTTAGGGCCAAAAGTCTGCTTAAGTCCATATTTGAGGTACTCTGGGCCTCTTTGGGCATAGCGAGTGTTTTCGGATTCGCGCGCCCTTGAGCAGTTTAATACTTGTGGGAGCGACACGGACTCGAATGACAAAATTACGACCGTTTAGTGAACATATCTCCATTCTATGGCGGTCCTTGAAAGTACTTCATTTTCTCGTGGGCTTTTTGCTGATTGCCACAAAATTTCTTGTCCTCTATAGAGGAGATATTGTTTCCACATATATATTGGTGATGCAGGAATGCCCTTTTGTTCTTGGCTTGCCTGCGTGTGTTACTGACATGCCATCCGCGAAAACAAGGAGAATAAGGCATATAGCCGCTGGATTTTCTTCAATTCTGACCAAATGAGATTGCCGGATCATAGAGCATCTGCGAAAGGTACATTTGTCCCTACCGGGGGTTAATGTCTATAAGCAACATAATCTCTCGAATTTCCTTCAAAGGAAGTGCCAATGGGTTGAAACTTGTCTAAAAAGCGCAGCGAATGATGTTCTTTGACTTTCGGGGCCAAAAGTCTGCTTAAGGCCGTGTTGAGGTACTCGGGCCTCTTGGGCATAGCGGATGATTTTTTGGATTCACGCGCTTGCATGAGCAGTTTGAGAACTTATGGGTGCGACACGGACTCGAATGACAAAATTATGACCATTTTAGTGAACATCTCTCCATTCTATGGCGGTCCTTGAAAGTACTTCATTTTCTCGTGCGCTTTTGCACGATTGCCCTAAAATTTCTGTCCTCTATAGAGGAGATATCGTTTCACACATATATTGACCGATGCAGGAATGCACTTTTTAAGCTTTCCGCAGCGTGAGTTCTGACATGCCATCCGGTGAAAACAAGGAGAATAAGGCATATAGCGCTAGATTTTCATCAATTCTGGCCAAATGAGATTGCCGGATCATAGAGCATCTGCGAGAAAATGCGTTTGTCCCTACTAAGGGGGCTAATGTCTATAAGCAAGATAATCTCTCGAATTTCCTTCAAAAGGAAGTACCAATGGGTTCAGAAACTTGTCTGAAAAACAGCGACGAATGATGTTCTTTATCTTTCAGGGCCAAAAAGTCCTGCTTAAATCCGTATTTGAGGGTACACCGGGCCTCCTGGCGCAAGCGGGGAGTATTTTCTGGATTCACACACTCGCCGGGAGCAGTTTAAGTACTTGTGGGTCCGACACGGACTCCGAATGACAAAATTATGACCGTTTTAGTGAACATCTCTCCATTCTATGGCAGTCCTTGAAAGTACTTCAATTTCTCGTCCGCTTTTTGCGTGACTGCCCCAAAATTTCTTGTCCTCTATAGAGGAGATATCGTGTCCACATATATATTGACCGATGCCAGGAATGCCCTTTTGTTCTTGGCTTTCACGCACGTGAGTTACAGCATGCCATCCGGCGAAAACAAGGAGAATAAGGCATATAGCTGCTAGATTTTCTTCAATTTACGGCCAAATGAGATTGCCCGGATCATAGAGCATCTGCAGAAAGGTACGTTTGTCCCTACTAAGGGGGCTAATGTCTATAAGCAAGATAATCTCTCGAATTTCCTTCAAAAGGAAGTGCCAATGGGTTCAGAAACTTGTCTGAAAAACTGCGACGAATGATGTTCTTTGACTTTTAGGGCCAAAAAGTCCTGCTTAAGTCCATATTTGAGGGTACTCTGGGCCTCCTGGCGCAAGCGGGGAGTGTTTTCCGGATTCGCGCGCTCGCCGCGAGCAGTTTGAGTACTTGTGGGAACGACACGGACTCCGAATGACAAAATTACGACCGTTTAGTGAACATATCTCCATTCTATGGCAGTCCTTGAAAGTACTTCATTTTCTCGTGGGCTTTTTGCCTGATTGCCACAAAATTTCTTGTCCTCTATAGAGGAGATATTGTTTCCACATATATATTGACTGATGCCAGGAATGCCCTTTTGTTCTTGGCTTGCACGCGCGTGTGTTACAGCATGCCATCCGGCGAAAACAAGGAGAATAAGGCATATAGCCGCTGGATTTTCTTCAATTTCTGGCCAAATGAGATTGCCGGATCATAGAGCATCTGCGAGAAAGGTACATTTGTCCCTACCGAGAGGTTAATGTCTATAAGCAACATAATCTCTCGAATTTCCTTCAAAAGGAAGTGCCAATGGGTTGAAACTTGTCTAAAAAGCGCAGCGAATGATGTTCTTTGACTTTCGGGGCCAAAAGTCCTTAAGGCCGTGTTGAGGTACTCGGGCCTCTTAGGCATAGCGGATGATTTTTGGATTCACAGCGCTTGCGATGAGCAGTTTAGTACTTATGGGTGCGACACGGACTCGAATGACAAAATTATGACCATTTTAGTGAACATCTCTCCATTCTATGGCGGTCCTTGAAAGTACTTCATTTTCTCGTCGCTTTTTGCTGATTGCCCTAAAATTTCTTGTCCTCTATAGAGGAGATATCGTTTCCACATATATTGACCGATGCAGGAATGCACTTTTTAAGCTTTCGCAGCGTGAGTTCTGACATGCCATCCGGTGAAAACAAGGAGAATAAGGCATATAGCCGCTAGATTTTCATCAATTCTGGCCAAATGAGATTGCCGGATCATAGAGCATCTGAGAAAGATGCGTTTGTCCCTACTAAGGGGCTAATGTCTATAAGCAAGATAATCTCTCGAATTTCCTTCAAAAGGAAGTACCAATGGGTTGAAACTTGTCTGAAAAACAGCGACGAATGATGTTCTTTATCTTTCAGGGCCAAAAAGTCCTGCTTAAATCCGTATTTGAGGTACACGGGCCTCTGGCATAAGCGAGTATTTTCTGGATTCACACACTCGCGGGGGAGCAGTTTAAGTACTTGTGGGTCCGACACGGACTCGAATGACAAAATTATGACCGTTTTAGTGAACATCTCTCCATTCTATGGCGGTCCTTGAAAGTACTTCAATTTCTCGTCCGCTTTTGCGTGACTGCCCCAAAATTTCTTGTCCTCTATAGAGGAGATATCGTGTCCACATATATATTGACCGATGCGGGAATGCCCTTTTGTTCTTGGCTTTCACGCGCGTGATTCTGACATGCCATCCGTGAAAACAAGGAGAATAAGGCATATAGCTGCTAGATTTTCTTCAATTCTGACCAAATGAGATTGCGGATCATAGAGCATCTGCGAGAAAGATACGTTTGTCCCTACTAAGGGGCTAATGTCTATAAGCAAGATAATCTCTCGAATATCCTTCAAAAGGAAGTGCCAATGGGTTGAAACTTGTGCGAAAAACTGCGACGAATGATGTTCTTTGACTTTTAGGGCCAAAAGTCTGCTTAAGTCCATATTTGAGGTACTCTGGGCCTCTGGCGCAAGCGAGTGTTTTCGGATTCGGCGTGCTCGCTTGTGAGCAGTTTAGTACTTGTGGGAGCGACACGGACTCGAATGACAAAATTACGACCGTTTAGTGAACATATCTCCATTCTATGGCGGTCCTTGAAAGTACTTCATTTTCTCGTGGGCTTTTGCACGATTGCCACAAAATTTCTTGTCCTCTATAGAGGAGATATTGTTTCCACATATATATTGGTGATGCAGGAATGCCCTTTTGTTCTTGGCTTTCGCTTGCAGCGTGTGTTCTGACATGCCATCCGTGAAAACAAGGAGAATAAGGCATATAGCGCTGGATTTTCTTCAATTCTGACCAAATGAGATTGCCGGATCATAGAGCATCTGCGAGAAAGGTACATTTGTCCCTACCAGGGGTTAATGTCTATAAGCAACATAATCTCTCGAATTTCCTTCAAAGGAAGTGCCAATGGGTTGAAACTTGTCTAAAAAGCGCAGCGAATGATGTTCTTTGACTTTCGGGGCCAAAAGTCTGCTTAAGGCCGTGTTGAGGTACTCGGGCCTCTTAGGCATAGCGGATGATTTTTGGATTCACGCGCTTGCATGAGCAGTTTGAGTACTTATGGGTACAACACGGACTCGAATGACAAAATTATGACCATTTTAGTGAACATCTCTCCATTCTATGGCGGTCCTTGAAAGTACTTCATTTTCTCGTCGCTTTTTGCACGATTGCCCTAAAATTTCTTGTCCTCTATAGAGGAGATATCGTTTCCACATATATATCGACCGATGCAGGGAATGCCCTTTTTTAAGCTTTCGCAGCGTGAGTTCTGACATGCCATCCGGTGAAAACAAGGAGAATAAGGCATATAGCCGCTAGATTTTCTTCAATTCTGACCAAATGAGATTGCCGGATCATAGAGCATCTGCGAGAAAATACGTTTGTCCCTACTATGGGGGCTAATGTCTATAAGCAAGATAATCTCTCGAATTTCCTTCAAAAGGAAGTACCAATGGGTTCAGAAACTTGTCTGAAAAACAGCGACGAATGATGTTCTTAATCTTTCAGGGCCAAAAAGTCCTGCTTAAATCCGTATTTGAGGGTACACCGGGCCTCCTGGCGCAAGCGGGGAGTATTTCTGGATTCACGCGCTCGCCGGGAGCAGTTTGAGTACTTGTGGGTCCGACACGGACTCCGAATGACAAAATTATGACCGTTTTAGTGAACATCTCTCCATTCTATGGCAGTCCTTGAAAGTACTTCAATTTCTCGTCCGCTTTTTGCGTGACTGCCCCAAAATTTCTTGTCCTCTATAGAGGAGATATCGTTTCCACATTTATATTGACCGATGCCAGGAATGCCCTTTTGTTCTTGGCTTTCACGCACGTGAGTTCTGACGCCATCCGCGAAAACAAGGAGAATAAGGCATATAGCTGCTAGATTTTCTTCAATTCTGACCAAATGAGATTGCGGATCATAGAGCATCTGCGAGAAATGCGTTTGTCCCTACTAAGGAGCTAATGTCTATAAGCAAGATAATCTCTCAATTTCCTTCAAAAGGAAGTGCCAATGGGTTGAAACTTATGCGAAAAAGCTGCGACGAATGATGTTCTTTGACTTTTAGGGCCAAAAAGTCCTGCTTAAGTCCATATTTGAGGGTACTCTGGGCCTCCTGGCGCAAGCGGGGAGTGTTTTCCGGATTCGCGCGCTCGCCGCGAGCAATTTGAGTACTTGTGGGAACGACACGGACTCCGAATGACAAAATTACGACCGTTTAGTGAACATATCTCCATTCTATGGCATTCCTTGAAAGTACTTCATTTTCTCGTGGCTTTTTGCCTGATTGCCACAAAATTTCTTGTCCTCTATAGAGGAGATATTGTTTCCACATATATATTGACTGATGCCAATAATGCCCTTTTGTTCTTGGCTTGCACGCGCGTGTGTTACAGCATGCCATCCGGCGAAAACAAGGAGAATAAGGCATATAGCCGCTGGATTTTCTTCAATTCTGGCCAAATGAGATTGCCCAGATCATAGAGCATCTGCAGAAAGGTACATTTGTCCCTACCAGGGGGGTTAATGTCTATAAGCAACATAATCTCTCGAATTTCCTTCAAAAGGAAGTGCCAATGGGTTCAGAAACTTGTCTAAAAAACTGCAACGAATGATGTTCTTTGACTTTCAGGGCCAAAAAGTCCTGCTTAAGGCCGTATTTGAGGGTACTCCGGGCCTCTTGGCGCAAGCGGGGATGATTTTTTGGATTCACGCGCTTGCCGTGAGTAGTTTGAGTACTTATGGGTACGACACGGACTCCGAATGACAAAATTATGACCATTTTAGTGAACATCTCTCCATTCTATGGCAGTCCTTGAAAGTACTTCATTTTCTCGTGCGCTTTTTGCCTAATTGCCCTAAAATTTCCTGTCCTCTATAGAGGAGATATCATTTCCACACATATATTGACCGATGCCAGGAATGCCCTTTTTTAAGCTTTACGCAGCGTGAGTTCTGACATGCCATCCGGTGAAAACAAGGAGAATAAGGCATATAGCCGCTAGATTTTCTTCAATTCTGGCCAAATGAGATTGCCCGGATCATAGAGCATCTGCAGAAAGGTACGTTTGTCCCTACTATGGGGGCTAATGTCTATAAGCAAGATAATCTCTCGAATTTCCTTCAAAAGGAAGTACCAATGGGTTCAGAAACTTGTCTGAAAAACAGCGACGAATGATGTTCTTAATCTTTCAGGGCCAAAAAGTCCTGCTTAAATCCGTATTTTAGGGTACACCGGGCCTCCTGGCGCAAGCGGGGAGTATTTCTGGATTCACGCGCTCGCCGGGAGCAGTTTGAGTACTTGTGGGTCCGACACGGACTCCGAATGACAAAATTATGACCGTTTTAGTGAACATCTCTCCATTCTATGGCAGTCCTTGAAAGTACTTCAATTTCTCGTCCGCTTTTTGCGTGACTGCCCCAAAATTTCTTGTCCTCTATAGAGGAGATATCGTTTCCACATTTATATTGACCGATGCCAGGAATGCCCTTTTGTTCTTGGCTTTCCGCGCGTGAGTTCTGACCGCCATCCGTGAAAACAAGAGAATAAGGCATATAGCTGCTAGATTTTCTTCAATTCTGACCAAATGAGATTGCCGGATCATAGAGCATCTGCGAGAAAATACGTTTGTCCCTACTAAGGGGCTAATGTCTATAAGCAAGATAATCTCTCGAATTTCCTTCAAAAGGAAGTGCCAATGGTTTCAGAAACTTGTCTGAAAAACTGCGACGAATGATGTTCTTTGACTTTTAGGGCCAAAAAGTCCTGCTTAAGTCCATATTTGAGGGTACTCTGGGCCTCCTGGCGCAAGCGGGGAGTGTTTTCCGGATTCGCGCGCTACTTGTGAGCAATTTAATACTTGTGGGAGCGACACGGACTCCGAATGACAAAATTACGACCGTTTAGTGAACATATCTCCATTCTATGGCATTCCTTGAAAGTACTTCATTTTCTCGTGGGCTTTTTGCCTGATTGCCACAAAATTTCTTGTCCTCTATAGAGGAGATATTGTTTCCACATATATATTGAGTGATGCCAGGAATGCCCTTTTGTTCTTGGCTTGCTTGCTGCGTGTGTTCTGACATGCCATCCGTGAAAACAAGGAGAATAAGGCATATAGCGCTGGATTTTCTTAAATTCTGACCAAATGAGATTGCCCAAATCATAGAGCATCTGCAGAAAGGTACATTTGTCCCTACCAGGGGGGTTAATGTCTATAAGCAACATAATCTCTCGAATTTCCTTCAAAAGGAAGTGCCAATGGGTTCAGAAACTTGTCTAAAAAACTGCAACGAAAGATGTTCTTTGACTTTCAGGGCCAAAAAGTCCTGCTTAAGGCCGTATTTGAGGGTACTCCGGGCCTCTCGGTGCAAGCGTGGATGATTTTTTGGATTCAAGCGCTCGCCGCGAGCAGTTTGAGTACTTGTGGGTACGACACGGACTCCGAATGACAAAATTATGACCATTTTAGTGAACATCTCTCAGTTCTATTGCAGTCCTTGAAAGTACTTCATTTTCTCGTGCGCTTTTTGCCTGATTTCCCTAAAATTTCCTGTCCTCTATAGAGGAGATATCGTTTCCACACATATATTGACCGATGCCAGGAATGCACTTTTTTTAAGCTTTCGCGCGCGTGAGTTACAGCATGCCATTCGGTGAAAACAAGGAGAATAAGGCATATAGCCGCTAGGTTTTCATCAATTTACGGCCAAATGAGATTGCCGGATCATAGAGCATCTGCGAAGAAATACGTTTGTCCCTACTAAGGGGGCTAATGTCTATAAGCAAGATAATCTCTCGAATTTCCTTCAAAAGGAAGTACCAATGGGTTCAGAAACTTGTCTGAAAAACAGCGACGAATGATGTTCTTTATCTTTCAGGGCCAAAAAGTCATGCTTAAATCCGTATTTGAGGGTACACCGGGCCTCCTGGCGCAAGCGGGGAATATTTTCTGGATTCAAGCGCTCGCCGGGAGCAGTTTGAGTACTTGTGGGTCCGACACGGACTCCGAATGACAAAATTATGACCGTTTTAGTGAACATCTCTCCATTCTATGGCAGTCCTTGAAAGTACTTCAATTTCTCGTCCGCTTTTTGCGTGACTGCCCCAAAATTTCTTGTCCTCTATAGAGGAGATATCGTTTCCACATATATATTGACCGATGCCAGGAATGCCCTTTTGTTCTTGGCTTTCACGCACGTGAGTTCTGACATGCCATCCGTGAAAACAAGGAGAATAAGGCATATAGCTGCTAGATTTTTTTCAATTCTGACCAAATGAGATTGCGGATCATAGAGCATCTGCGAGAAAATACGTTTGTCCCTACTAAGGGGCTAATGTCTATAAGCAAGATAATCTCTCGAATTTCCTTCAAAAGGAAGTGCCAATGGGTTGAAACTTGTGCGAAAAAGCTGCGACGAATGATGTTCTTTGACTTTTAGGTCCAAAAGTCTGCTTAAGTCCATATTTGAGGTACTCTGGGCCTCTGGCATAGCGGAGTGTTTTCGGATTCGCTGCGCGCATGAGCAGTTTAGTACTTGTGGGAGCGACACGGACTCGAATGACAAAATTACGACCGTTTAGTGAACATATCTCCATTCTATGGCGGTCCTTGAAAGTACTTCATTTTCTCGTGGGCTTTTTGCTGATTGCCTAAAATTTCTTGTCCTCTATAGAGGAGATATTGTTTCCACATATATATTGGTGATGCAGGAATGCCCTTTTGTTCTTGGCTTGCGCGCGTGTGTTACTGACATGCCATCCGTGAAAACAAGGAGAATAAGGCATATAGCTGGATTTTCTTCAATTCTGGCCAAATGAGATTGCCGGATCATAGAGCATCTGCGAGAAAGGTACATTTGTCCCTACCGGGGGTTAATGTCTATAAGCAACATAATCTCTTGAATTTTCTTCAAAGGAAGTGCCAATGGGTTGAAACTTGTCTAAAAAGCGCAGCGAATGATGTTCTTTGACTTTCGGGGCCAAAAGTCCTGCTTAAGGCCGTGTTGAGGTACTCCGGGCCTCTTGGCATAGCGGATGATTTTTTGGATTCACGGCGCTTGCCCCGAGCAGTTTGAGTACTTATGGGTACGACACGGACTCCGAATGACAAAATTATGACCATTTTAGTGAACATCTCTCCATTCTATGGCAGTCCTTGAAAGTACTTCATTTTCTCGTGCGCTTTTTGCCAGATCGCCCTAAAATTTCCTGTCCTCTATAGAGGAGATATCATTTCCACACATATATTGACCGATGCCAGGAATGCCCTTTTTTTAAGCTTTCGCGCGCGTGAGTTACAGCATGCCATCCGGTGAAAACAAGGAGAATAAGGCATATAGCGCTAGATTTTCTTCAATTCTGGCCAAATGAGATTGCCCGGATCATAGAGCATCTGCAGAAAGGTACGTTTGTCCCTACGAAGGGGGCTAATGTCTATAAGCAAGATAATCTCTCAAATTTCCTTCAAAAGGAAGTACCAATGGGTTCAGAAACTTGTCTGAAAAACAGCGACGAATGATGTTCTTTATCTTTCAGGGCCAAAAAGTCCTGCTTAAATCCGTATTTGAGGGTACACCGGGCCTCCTGGCGCAAGCGGGGAGTATTTTCTGGATTCACACACTCGCCGGGAGCAGTTTAAGTACTTGTGGGTCCGACACGGACTCCGAATGACAAAATTATGACCGTTTTAGTGAACATCTCTCCATTCTATGGCAGTCCTTGAAAGTACTTCAATTTCTCGTCCGCTTTTTGCGTGACTGCCCCAAAATTTCTTGTCCTCTATAGAGGAGATATTGTGTCCACATATATATTGACCGATGCCAGGAATGCCCTTTTGTTCTTGGCTTTCACGCACGTGAGTTCTGACATGCCATCCGTGAAAACAAGGAGAATAAGGCATATAGCTGCTAGATTTTCTTCAATTCTGGCCAAATGAGATTGCCGGATCATAGAGCATCTGCGAGAAAATACGTTTGTCCCTACTAAGGGGCTAATGTCTATAAGAAAGATAATCTCTCAATTTCCTTCAAAGGAAGTGCCAATGGGTTGAAACTTGTGCGAAAAAGCTGCGACGAATGATGTTCTTTGACTTTTAGGGCCAAAAGTCTGCTTAAGTCCATATTTGAGGTACTCTGGGCCTCTGGCATAAGCGAGTGTTTTCGGATTCGCATGCGCGCTTGTGAGCAGTTTGAGTACTTATGGGAGCGACACGGACTCGAATGACAAAATTACGACCGTTTAGTGAACATATCTCCATTCTATGGCGGTCCTTGAAAGTACTTCATTTTCTCGTGGGCTTTTTGCTGATTGCCACAAAATTTCTTGTCCTCTATAGAGGAGATATTGTTTCCACATATATATTGGTGATGCGGGAATGCCCTTTTGTTCTTGGCTTGCGCGTGTGTTCTGACATGCCATCCGTGAAAACAAGGAGAATAAGGCATATAGCTGGATTTTCTTCAATTCTGGCCAAATGAGATTGCCGGATCATAGAGCATCTGCGAGAAAGGTACATTTGTCCCTACCAGGGGGGTTAATGTCTATAAGCAACATAATCTCTTGAATTTCCTTCAAAAGGAAGTGCCAATGGGTTCAGAAACTTGTCTAAAAAACTGCAATGAATGATGTTCTTTGACTTTCAGGGCCAAAAAGTCCTGCTTAAGGTCGTATTTGAGGGTACTCCGGGCCTCTTGGAGCAAGCGGGGATGATTTTTTGGATTCACGCGCTTGCCGCGAGCAGTTTGAGTACTTATGGGTACGACACGGACTCCGAATGACAAAATTATGACCATTTTAGTGAACATCTCTCCATTCTATGGCAGTCCTTGAAAGTACTTCATTTTCTCGTGCGCTTTTTGCCTGATTGCCCTAAAATTTCCTGTCCTCTATAGAGGAGATATCATTTCCACACATATATTGACCGATGCCAGGAATGCCCTTTTTTTAAGCTTTCGCGCGTGAGTTCTGACATGCCATCCGGTGAAAACAAGGAGAATAAGGCATATAGCCGCTAGATTTTCTTCAATTCTGACCAAATGAGATTGCGGATCATAGAGCATCTGCAGAAAGATACGTTTGTCCCTACTATGGGGCTAATGTCTATAAGCAAGATAATCTCTCAATTTCCTTCAAAGGAAGTACCAATGGGTTGAAACTTGTCGAAAAGCAATGACGAATGATGTTCTTAATCTTTCAGGGCCAAAAAGTCCTGCTTAAATCCGTATTTTAGGGTACACCGGGCCTCCTGGCGCAAGCGGGGAGTATTTTCTGGATTCACGCGCTCGCCGGGAGCAGTTTGAGTACTTGTGGGTCCGACACAGACTCCGAATGACAAAATTATGACTGTTTTAGTGAACATCTCTCCATTCTATGGCAGTCCTTGAAAGTACTTCAATTTCTCGTCCGCTTTTTGCGTGACTGCCCCAAAATTTCTTGTCCTCTATAGAGGAGATATCATTTCCACATTTATATTGACCGATGCCAGGAATGCCCTTTTGTTCTTGGCTTTCACGCATGTGAGTTACAGCACGCCATCCGGCGAAAACAAGGAGAATAAGGCATATAGCTGCTAGATTTTCTTCAATTTACGGCCAAATGAGATTGCCCGGATCATAGAGCATCTGCAGAAAGATACGTTTGTCCTTACTAAGGGGGCTAATGTCTATAAGCAAGATAATCTCTTGAATTTCCTTCAAAAGGAAGTGCCAATGGGTTCAGAAACTTGTCTGAAAAACTGCGACGAATGATGTTCTTTGACTTTTAGGGCCAAAAAGTCCTGCTTAAGTCCATATTTGAGGTACTCTGGGCCTCTGGTGCAAGCGAGGAGTGTTTTCGGATTCAGCGCGCGCTTGCATGAGCAATTTGAGTACTTGTGGGAGCGACCACGGACTCGAATGACAAAATTACGACCGTTTAGTGAACATATCTCCATTCTATGGCGGTCCTTGAAAGTACTTCATTTTCTCGTGGGCTTTTGCTGATTGCCACAAAATTTCTTGTCCTCTATAGAGGAGATATTGTTTCCACATATATATTGGTGATGCAGGGAATGCCCTTTTGTTCTTGGCTTGCAGCAGCGTGTGTTCTGACATGCCATCCGTGAAAACAAGGAGAATAAGGCATATAGCGCTGGATTTTCTTCAATTCTGACCAAATGAGATTGCCGGATCATAGAGCATCTGCAGAAAGGTACATTTGTCCCTACCAGGGGGGTTAATGTCTATAAGCAACATAATCTCTTGAATTTCCTTCAAAAGGAAGTGCCAATGGGTTCAGAAACTTGTCTAAAAAACTGCAATGAATGATGTTCTTTGACTTTCAGGGCCAAAAAGTCCTGCTTAAGGTCGTATTTGAGGGTACTCCGGGCCTCTTGGAGCAAGCGGGGATGATTTTTTGGATTCACGCGCTTGCCGCGAGCAGTTTGAGTACTTATGGGTACGACACGGACTCCGAATGACAAAATTATGACCATTTTAGTGAACATCTCTCCATTCTATGGCAGTCCTTGAAAGTACTTCATTTTCTCGTCGCTTTTGCTGATTGCCCTAAAATTTCTGTCCTCTATAGAGGAGATATCATTTCCACATATATTGACCGATGCAGGGAATGCCCTTTTTTTAAGCTTTGCAGCGTGAGTTCTGACATGCCATCCGGTGAAAACAAGAAGAATAAGGCATATAGCCGCTAGATTTTCTTCAATTCTGACCAAATGAGATTGCCGGATCATAGAGCATCTGCGAGAAAGGTATGTTTGTCCCTACTATGGGGCTAATGTCTATAAGCAAGATAATCTCTCGAATTTCCTTCAAAGGAAGTACCAATGGGTTGAAACTTGTGCGAAAAGCAATGACGAATGATGTTCTTAATCTTTCGGGGCCAAAAGTCTGCTTAAATCCGTATTTTAGGGTACACGGGCCTCTGGCATGGCGAGTATTTTCTGGATTCACGCGCTCATGGGAGCAGTTTAGTACTTGTGGGTCCAACACGGACTCGAATGACAAAATTATGACTGTTTTAGTGAACATCTCTCCATTCTATGGCGGTCCTTGAAAGTACTTCAATTTCTCGTCCGCTTTTGCGTGATTGCCCCAAAATTTCTTGTCCTCTATAGAGGAGATATCGTTTCCACATTTATATTGACCGATGCCAGGAATGCCCTTTTGTTCTTGGCTTTCACGCATGTGAGTTCTGACACGCCATCCGCGAAAACAAGGAGAATAAGGCATATAGCTGCTAGATTTTCTTCAATTCTGACCAAATGAGATTGCGGATCATAGAGCATCTGCGAGAAAATACGTTTGTCCTTACTAAGGGGCTAATGTCTATAAGCAAGATAATCTCTTGAATTTCCTTCAAAGGAAGTGCCAATGGGTTGAAACTTATGCGAAAAAGCTGCGACGAATGATGTTCTTTGACTTTTAGGGCCAAAAGTCTGCTTAAGTCCATATTTGAGGGTACTCTGGGCCTCCTGGTGCAAGCGGGGAGTGTTTTCCGGATTCGCGCGCTCGCCGCGAGCAATTTGAGTACTTGTGGGAACGACACGGACTCCGAATGACAAAATTACGACCGTTTAGTGAACATATCTCCATTCTATGGCAGTCCTTGAAAGTACTTCATTTTCTCGTGGGCTTTTTGCCTGATTGCCACAAAATTTCTTGTCCTCTATAGAGGAGATATTGTTTCCACATATATATTGACTGATGCGAGGAATGCCCTTTTGTTCTTGGCTTGCAGCGTGTGTTCTGACATGCCATCCGTGAAAACAAGGAGAATAAGGCATATAGCTGCTGGATTTTCTTCAATTCGGGCAAATGAGATTGCCGGATCATAGAGCATCTGCGAGAAGGTACATTTGTCCCTACCGGGGTTAATGTCTATAAGCAACATAATCTCTTGAATTTCCTTCAAAGGAAGTGCCAATGGGTTGAAACTTGTCTAAAAAGCTGCAGCGAATAAAGTTCTTTGACTTTCGGGGCCAAAAGTCTGCTTAAGGCCGTGTTGAGGTACTCCGGGCCTCTTGGGCATAGCGGATGATTTTTTGGATTCACGCGCTTGCCTTGAGCAGTTTAGTACTTATGGGTGCGACACGGACTCGAATGACAAAATTATGACCATTTTAGTGAACATCTCTCCGTTCTATGGCGGTCCTTGAAAGTACTTCATTTTCTCGTCGCTTTTGCGGATCGCCCTAAAATTTCCTGTCCTCTATAGAGGAGATATCATTTCCACATATATTGACCGATGCAGGAATGCCCTTTTTTAAGCTTTGCGGCGTGAGTTCTGACATGCCATCCGGTGAAAACAAGGAGAATAAGGCATATAGCCGCTAGATTTTCTTTAATTCTGGCCAAATGAGATTGCCGGATCATAGAGCATCTGCGAGAAAGATACGTTTGTCCCTACTAAGGGGCTAATGTCTATAAGCAAGATAATCTCTCAATTTCCTTCAAAGGAAGTACCAATGGGTTGAAACTTGTGCGAAAAACAATGACGAATGATGTTCTTTATCTTTCGGGGCCAAAAGTCCGCTTAAATCCGTATTTGAGGTACACGGGCCTCTGGCGCAATGAGTATTTTCTGGATTCACACACTCATGGGAGCAGTTTAAGTACTTGTGGGTCCGACCACGGACTCGAATGACAAAATTATGACCGTTTTAGTGAACATCTCTCCATTCTATGGCAGTCCTTGAAAGTACTTCAATTTCTCGTCCGCTTTTTGCGTGACTGCCCCAAAATTTCTTGTCCTCTATAGAGGAGATATTGTGTCCACATATATATTGACCGATGCCAGGAATGCCCTTTTGTTCTTGGCTTTCACGCACGTGAGATTCTGACATGCCATCCGTGAAAACAAGGAGAATAAGGCATATAGCTGCTAGATTTTCTTCAATTCTGACCAAATGAGATTGCCGGATCATAGAGCATCTGCGAGAAAATACGTTTGTCCCTACTAAGGGGCTAATGTCTATAAGCAAGATAATCTCTCAATTTCCTTCAAAGGAAGTGCCAATGGGTTGAAACTTGTGCGAAAAAGCTGCGACGAATGATGTTCTTTGACTTTTAGGGCCAAAAGTCTGCTTAAGTCCATATTTGAGGTACTCTGGGCCTCTGGGCGCAAGCGAGTGTTTTCGGATCATGCGCTGCATGTGACAGTTTGAGTACTTATGGGAGCGACACGGACTCGAATGACAAAATTACGACCGTTTAGTGAACATATCTCCATTCTATGGCGGTCCTTGAAAGTACTTCATTTTCTCGTGGGCTTTTGCTGATTGCCACAAAATTTCTTGTCCTCTATAGAGGAGATATTGTTTCCACATATATATTGGTGATGCAGGAATGCCCTTTTGTTCTTGGCTTGCAGCAGCGTGTGTTCTGACATGCCATCCGTGAAAACAAGGAGAATAAGGCATATAGCCGCTGGATTTTCTTCAATTCTGACCAAATGAGATTGCCGGATCATAGAGCATCTGCGAGAAAGGTACATTTGTCCCTACCGAGAGGTTAATGTCTATAAGCAACATAATCTCTTGAATTTCCTTCAAAAGGAAGTGCCAATGGGTTGAAACTTGTCTAAAAAGCGCAGCGAATAAAGTTCTTTGACTTTCGGGGCCAAAAGTCCTGCTTAAGGCCGTGTTGAGGTACTCCGGGCCTCTTAGGCATAGCGGATGATTTTTGGATTCACGCGCTTGCTTGAGCAGTTTGAGTACTTATGGGTACGACACGGACTCCGAATGACAAAATTATGACCATTTTAGTGAACATCTCTCCGTTCTATGGCAGTCCTTGAAAGTACTTCATTTTCTCGTGCGCTTTTGCGGATCGCCTAAAATTTCTGTCCTCTATAGAGAGATATCATTTCCACATATATTGACCGATGCGGGAATGCCCTTTTTTAAGCTTTCGTAGCGTGAGTTCTGACATGCCATCCGGTGAAAACAAGGAGAATAAGGCATATAGCCGCTAGATTTTCTTCAATTCTGGCCAAATGAGATTGCCGGATCATAGAGCATCTGCGAGAAAGATGCGTTTGTCCCTACTAAGGGGCTAATGTCTATAAGCAAGATAATCTCTCAATTTCCTTCAAAAGGAAGTACCAATGGGTTGAAACTTGTGCGAAAAACAATGACGAATGATGTTCTTTATCTTTCGGGGCCAAAAGTCCTGCTTAAATCCGTATTTGAGGTACACGGGCCTCTGGCATAAGCGAGTATTTTCTGGATTCACACACTGCATGGGAGCAGTTTAAGTACTTGTGGGTCCGACACGGACTCGAATGACAAAATTATGACCGTTTTAATGAACATCTCTCCATTCTATGGCAGTCCTTGAAAGTACTTCAATTTCTCGTCCGCTTTTTGCGTGACTGCCCCAAAATTTCTTGTCCTCTATAGAGGAGATATTGTGTCCACATATATATTGAGTGATGCCAAGAATGCCCTTTTGTTCTTGGCTTTCACATACGTGAGTTCTGACATGCCATCCGTGAAAACAAGAGAATAAGGCATATAGCTGCTAGATTTTCTTCAATTCTGACCAAATGAGATTGCCGGATCATAGAGCATCTGCGAGAAAATACGTTTGTCCCTACTAAGGGGCTAATGTCTATAAGCAAGATAATCTCTTGAATTTCCTTCAAAAGGAAGTGCCAATGGGTTCAGAAACTTGTCTGAAAAACTGCGACGAATGATGTTCTTTGACTTTTAGGGCCAAAAAGTCCTGCTTAAGTCCATATTTGAGGGTACTCTGGGCCTCCTGGCGCAAGCGGGGAGTGTTTTCCGGATTCGCGCGCTCGCCGCGAGCAGTTTGAGTACTTGTGGGAACGACACGGACTCCGAATGACAAAATTACGACCGTTTAGTGAACATATCTCCATTCTATGGCAGTCCTTGAAAGTACTTCATTTTCTCGTGGGCTTTTTGCCTGATTGCCACAAAATTTCTTGTCCTCTATAGAGGAGATATTGTTTCCACATATATATTGACTGATGCCAGGAATGCCCTTTTGTTCTTGGCTTGCACGCGCGTGTGTTACAGCATGCCATCCGGCGAAAACAAGGAGAATAAGGCATATAGCCGCTGGATTTTCTTCAATTTACGGCCAAATGAGATTGCCCAGATCATAGAGCATCTGCAGAAAGGTACATTTGTCCCTACCAGGGGGGTTAATGTCTATAAGCAACATAATCTCTTGAATTTCCTTCAAAAGGAAGTGCCAATGGGTTCAGAAACTTGTCTAAAAAACTGCAACGAATAAAGTTCTTTGACTTTCAGGGCCAAAAAGTCCTGCTTAAGGCCGTATTTGAGGGTACTCCGGGCCTCTTGGCGCAAGCGGGGATGATTTTTTGGATTCACGCGCTTGCCGCGAGCAGTTTGAGTACTTATGGGTACGACACGGACTCCGAATGACAAAATTATGACCATTTTAGTGAACATCTCTCCGTTCTATGGCAGTCCTTGAAAGTACTTCATTTTCTCGTGCGCTTTTTGCCAGATCGCCCTAAAATTTCCTGTCCTCTATAGAGGAGATATCATTTCCACACATATATTGACCGATGCCAGGAATGCCCTTTTTTTAAGCTTTCGCGCGCGTGAGTTACAGCATGCCATCCGGTGAAAACAAGGAGAATAAGGCATATAGCCGCTAGATTTTCTTCAATTTACGGCCAAATGAGATTGCCCGGATCATAGAGCATCTGCAGAAAGGTACGTTTGTCCCTACTAAGGGGGCTAATGTCTATAAGCAAGATAATCTCTCGAATTTCCTTCAAAAGGAAGTACCAATGGGTTCAGAAACTTGTCTGAAAAACAGCGACGAATGATGTTCTTTATCTTTCAGGGCCAAAAAGTCCTGCTTAAATCCGTATTTGAGGAACACGGGCCTCTGGCATAAGCGAGTATTTTCTGGATTCACACACTCATGGGAGCAGTTTAAGTACTTGTGGGTCCGACACGGACTCCGAATGACAAAATTATGACCGTTTTAGTGAACATCTCTCCATTCTATGGCAGTCCTTGAAAGTACTTCAATTTCTCGTCCGCTTTTTGCGTGACTGCCCCAAAATTTCTTGTCCTCTATAGAGGAGATATTGTGTCCACATATATATTGACCGATGCCAGGAATGCCCTTTTGTTCTTGGCTTTCACGCGCGTGAGCATTCTGACATGCCATCCGTGAAAACAAGGAGAATAAGGCATATAGCTGCTAGATTTTCTTCAATTCTGACCAAATGAGATTGCGGATCATAGAGCATCTGCGAGAAAATACGTTTGTCCCTACTAAGGGGCTAATGTCTATAAGCAAGATAATCTCTCGAATTTCCTTCAAAAGGAAGTGCCAATGGGTTCAGAAACTTGTGCGAAAAAGCTCCGCGACGAATGATGTTCTTTGACTTTTAGGGCCAAAAAGTCCTGCTTAAGTCCATATTTGAGGGTACTCTGGGCCTCTGGGCAAGCGAGTGTTTTCGGATTCATTGCGCTACTTGCATGCGCAGTTTGAGTACTTATGGGAACGACACGGACTCGAATGACAAAATTATGACCGTTTAGTGAACATATTTGGTGTTTAGCAAGTAGATCCACCCTCTACCACCTTCCCTTACCTTCCATCCTCTGATTTGACCTCACCTTGGATTTTCCCCCCACGGATCGGAGTTGTTCATCCGCTACTCGAGGGACCCCGTGCACAAGACCCCGTGCAATCCTTGACTCCCGTCTTTGACCTTCCATGTTTCTTCACCTCCTTAGTCCTCCATACCACCTACCCCCCTCAACCCCATCCACGAGATCCATCAATTTGGAGCCCAAATGTGAAATCAGCCACACCCCGCAGTCCCGGTGACCCCGTGCCCGGGACCTAGACCCCCTTTGGCCCCCCTCTGACAGCAGCGTGCAGTCCACCGTTTGCCCATAACTTCCACATCCAGTCCGATTTTTGCGTTCTTTGCTTTCGTTGAGTAGCTATTGACATCCACCATCCACCTAATAGGTTCCATCACCATTTGACTCCATCAAAAATTTTGACATTTGGCATCTTTGCCTAGGCCTTCCACCATATCATCATAAAACCACCATAGTCTTGCCTTCTAACCCATTTCGCTCCATAGCATTTTGGTTGTTTAAGTGGTGACTTGAGTCTCCTAAGGTGTTTGGCTACTTAGGGCGGGTCTACATCATCTTGGTATCTCGTAAGAACACACTACTCATCATCGTAAGGGAACGAAACCTCGGCGACACCATTGTATATTCCTTGCAAATTATTTGCGTCCTTACCTATCGAGACTAGCCATTTGAGTATTGCGCAGCGTTACTTGTGCACATTAGTGATCCACCATTCCATTGCATACATACCATATCATATTGGTATCATATCATCCGGTGTGTCACGATATCGTTCCATATACACAATGCTATCTTAGTTTGGGCATTGTGCAAATTGGCCATAGAAAAAAAGAAAAAGCTTTTAAGCAAAGAAGCGCCAAGAGCTGGTAGCAAGTTCCATAGCATCATACCCCATTGCACATAAGAGCCATACAAAATCTACATCATATGGTATCATGCTTGAGAAAACACGGGAACCATACATACATAGCATACTTGGGATAGAAAGTTTACCCATCTTGCATCTATAGGTTGTGCACAAGTGTCGTATCCGCCGATTGAGCAATCATGCTAGCGTCTCTCTTGAGTTGTATGCAACACGGCGTTTTCCGTGGAGTCCACATTTTGTGCTCATTCCTTGGTTGCCGACCAATTTATCTATCCGTGTGTGTGTTTCCGTGTACCATTACTTTGTCTACTTGTTTCACTTGCAATTTGTGAATCTTTTCAGCATTATTGACTCTTGCTAACATTTTGCATCAAATTTTGTGCCACTATCCTCCGAAAGCTCTACCATAAGCCTTTACTTGATAGGTGTGAGTGAACAAGTCGGTACCAATTCAATATTCTTTCATTTCATTGGGTGAAGCAGAGATACATCCTCAACATTGGGAAAAATAACTTGGTATTGTTTATCTCATTTCCTACTCACCTCTACCGAGTCTTGTGATGGATAGGCAAGGCATTTCACCTTGATCTCAACAACAACGGCAGGTTCAATGCCATGAACAACAACTCCGGCGCCAAGATGGACAAAGCATGGAGGAGATCAAGGCCCTCATCAAGAACACAGCGGTCTTCCTAATCTTAGAAGGGCGGCTCAAGTGCAAAGACATCCGTGCTACCATCTCCGCAACTACACCAACGCCGACGCCGACATGACCATGAAGAAGCGAGCTTACGGGCGAGAGTTAGCTTATACGCCAACCATACTGCGGGCCCTCGACCCGTGCCCACGGGACCCGTACCTGACCTCCAGCACCCGTGCGCCTGAGCTATCTTGAGCGACATGACCTCAAGGCTGCTTCTTCAACACGATGGCATCTTAAGCCAAGTGACTACAAGGCATCTTAACCCGGATATTAGGCATCTTTGCCAACAAGCACCTCGGAAGTGCCAATGGGTTGAAACTTGTCGAAAAATAGCGGCGATGTTCTTTGACTTTCGGGGCCAAAAGTCCTGCTTAAGGCGTGTTGAGACTCCGGGCCTCTGGCATAGCGGAGTATTTTCGGATTCGCGCTTTTCGCTGCGGCGATTCAGTACTTATGGGTCCAAACCGGACTCCGAATGACAAAATTATGACCGTTTAGTGACCATCTCTCCATTCTATGGCGGTTCTTGAAAGTACTTCATTTTCTCGTCGCTTTTTTGATTGCCCAAAATTTCTTGTCCTCTATAGAGATATCGTTCCACATATATATTGACCGATGCGGGGAATGCCCTTTTGTTCTTGGCTTTCACCGCGTGAGTTCTGACATGCCATCCGGCGAAAACAAGGAGAATAAGCATATAGCGCTGGATTTTCTTCAATTTCGGAAATGAGATTGCGGATCATAGACATCTGCGAAGATACGTTTGTCCCTACCGAGGGCTAATGTCTATAAGCAACATAATCTCTCGAATTTCCTTCAAAGTGCCAATGGGTTGAAACTTGCGAAAAAGCGACGAATGATGTTCTTTGACTTCGGGGCAAAAAGTCTGCTTAAGGCGTGTTTGAGGTACTCAGGCCTCTGGCAAAAGCGGGGAGTATTTTCGGATTCAGCGTGCTGCGCCGCGAGCGGTTTGAATACTTGTGGGTGCGACACGGACTCAAATGACAAAATTATGATCATTTAGTGAACATCTTCCATTTATGGCGGTCCTTGAAAATACTTATTTTCTGCGCTTTTTGCACGGTGCTAAAATTTCTTGTCCTCTATAGAGGAATATCGTTTCACATATATATATTGACGATGCAGGAATGCCCTTTTGTTCTTGGCTTTCCTTTACATGAGTTCTGACATGCCATCCGTGAAAACAAGGAGAATAAGTCATATATGGCTGGATTTTCTTCAATTCTGAATGATAAGTTGCGGATCATAAACATCTGCGAAAAGGTATGTTTGTCCCTAGGCCTAATGTTTAAACCAACATAATCTCAATTTTCCTTCAAAGGAAGTGCCAATGGGTTCGAAACTTGTTTGAAAACAGCGACAATGGTGTTCTTTGACTTCCGGGCCAAAATCATGCTTGGGTGAAATTGCTCGGGCCTCTGGCGCCAAGCGAGCTGTATTTTCTGGATTCGTGTGCTGCGCTTGTAGTAGTTTGAGTACTTATGGGTCGACAGGACCGAATAACAAAATTATGACCGTTTTAGTGAACATCTCTCCATTCTGGCAGTCCTTGAAAGTACTCATTTTCGTCGCTTTTTTGCAGTTGCCCAAAATTTCTTGTCCTCTATGGAGAATATCGTTTCCACAATATATTGACCGATGCGGGAATGCCCTTTTGTTCTTGGCTTTCCACGCGCGTGAGTTACTGCATGCCATCCGTGAAAACAAGAGAATAAGGCATATAGCTTTGGATTTTCTTCAATTCTGACCAAATGAGATTGCCGAATCATATAGCATCTGCGAAGGTATGTTTGTACCTACCGAGGCTAATGTCTATAAGCAACATAATCTCTCAATTTCCTTCTAAAGGAAGTGCCAATGGGTTGAAACTATGCGAAAAACATGACGAATGATGTTCTTTGACTTTCGAGGCCAAAGGTTCTTCTTCCGTATTTGAGGCACTCCGGGCCTCTGGCGCAAGTGGGGAGTATTTTTTGGATTAGCTTTCGCTTGTGGTTGAATACTTGTAGTTACGACAGAACTCGAATGACAAAATTATGACCGTTTTAGTGAACATCTCTCCATTCTAGAGAATGGGATTTTCCCTTCGTCATGGAGGAAGTGATGATGTGCCATCTTGGCCTTCATCCCGCGGCGATGGCGAGATGATCGAGAATGGGATTTTCCCGGTCATGGAGGAGTGATGATGTGCCATCTTGGCCTTCATCCATGGCAGCGGCGATGAGATGGTTGAGTATTTCACCTCGACCACGGACAGCGTATGATGACTTGGTGACTTGTGCCATTCCCATGTGAGGAGAGCCACAACCCCACCACTTGAGTGAGATGGTGACTCCACCATATGTGAGATTGAGTGCACCTACTTTGAGGGAGTGGTGAACCACCACATAGAGAGTGAGATAGTTGATAGGTCTCGTGAGGCCATTTGCATTTCTAACAATTTGACCTCTACCTCTATTGTGTCTTCTCATTTGGTGCTAGGTCCTATTTATGATGGCCTTCGATCCTCGGCGACTTCGTCCTCCCTTTGGACAAGATGATGGCCATGGTGGAATATGATGCACCCCACATGGTTCCATCAAGATGAAGTGACCACCATTTGGTCTTTCCCACCTCACCTACACCACTTGAGCGGAATGACAAAGGTAACATAGGTGGCGTGATGCTCTAGTCCCACTAGTGGACATTACGTGACATTGATTGTGATGCAGGAGCATCCTTCCATCATCCCCATGGACTCTACATCAACACATCCAACCCCACAGGACCTATGACTCGAGGGCGTGCAAGGGCTCTTGAAACCAGGTGACTTCTCTCTAAATGATGTTTCATATGACCCTCTCGAGACATGGCTACTACCTAAATCAGATACACTATGCATGATTAGGCGTCAGAAGAACCTCCGAGGATGCGCGTGAAGATGGGAAAGCAACCCTCCACGGATGAAGAGAACAGCTAACGGACAAGTTCACCTTCGGGCCGGACATCCGGCCCTGGAGGCGCAACACAGCGCAGCTCAGCCAAGAAAGGCTCTGAGGCGGACATCCGTCCCCAGGCCCGGACATCCGGCCTCCCCGAAGCCCGGAAATTGCCCTCTGCCCGAAATCCGGCGCCCGCTACCGAAGACTACTGAAGGTAGCCGCCGCCCGGACATCGGCCCGAGCCGGACATCCGGCCCATAAAGCCGGACATCGGCCCGATGCGGACGCGGGCTTCACTGCGCGTGAACAGTGAAGGCGAAGCCCATGCCCTTCGCCCGTAGACTATATATACTCCATCCCTTCCTCTTTCTAGGGTTAGCAAAGTTAGCTCATATTTTGTGTGAGGCTTTGCTCATCCATGATTACTTCTCCTCGGACTCGGGACCTCTCGGAGAACATCCCCAAGCGTGATAGGCGAGGTGTCGATCTTCGATGAGATGATAACTATCGATTTGGTGGAGCGACTTTGGCGATCCGACTACAAGCGTGCCTGACGTTGCGCCTTAGCAATCGCTAAACCAACTCCGAGAGGTTATTGACCACGCGGAGCACAATCAACGACCACGAAGGTCTATTCCGCAAGCAATCGAAGAACAAGCAAGAATATGATAAAAGCAATCTAAATATTGCGGTATGTATGAAGTATGGATAAAGGTGGGGATCATGGCGGTCTTGGTGCGTCGTTGGACACAAGCGAAGTACATGAAGTTGCAATGGCTAACTTTTAACTAAACAAATCCCAAGGGAAAAGCTACTAGATGGATCTACTTATATAGGAGCAAGGGTGGCGGCCAAGGAGGTGGGAGAGCGTCCCAAGGCAGCCTAAAACTAACCTAGGTCGTACAAGGCCAATGGGCCCAAGTGGAGGTGACGTAACACCTTTGGACTTTAGTTTGACTCGGATTCTGGTGCAGCGTCAGTTGTTTCGTCCACAACTCAACGCTCGGACGGCTTTTAAGGTGATTCAAGCTGTCTGGAATCTACTTTCCAACGAAAAAGAATCACCCAATTGAGTCCGTATGAAAAAGTTGTTGACGTTTTGAGTCGAGATATGTCATGCAGTCGAATCTGAATCCGACGTGAGAGACTTGGACTCTATCTTCTCTTGGCTCAAAAGTGGCGTGAGAAGACTTTGTGAACAACACCTAAACTTCTCCTTTTCCCTTATATTCATATGTGGATTGTACAAATGTCTCATACACGCAATTAGACAAAACACAAAAGTATGTGAAGTATTTTTGTTACGGATAACATAAATATATTATTGAATAGTTTGCACTAGAAATCACGACAAATATGCATGTATGCAATATTTTGGTCTTATCCAAGGTAGTCATGTCCTCATCATCCTCCCTTCTTGAAAACAAAGCCGTCCTCGGCGTTTATCTGAAATGTGGCTAATAGAAAGAGACAAAGGTGTACATGTTGTATATGTATCGTCATCCATTTTACATCCCTTGGTTTTTGCATATATGACACATGAATAGATGAGTAACTTGCATAGTTCATAAAATCTAAAGCCAACAAATTAGCACAAGAACTAGAAGGCATGAAAATATTGCAACTCAGTTTGCACATATAAGTGAAGCTCTTATTTATTTCAAAAGATTGACAATGTTCATCATTAAACCATCCCAACATTGGTGAATAAACCTTATTTGAATCAAATTTACATGCTACAACATGCTTAGATAAGCAACCATGCAATGAGTCATTAAACACAGAATCATCACCAAGATTAGAGGTCATATCAAAGCGATTAAACATTGATTCTTTTGCATCAACATTAATTCAATGGGTGCACTCAAAATTGTTGGTATTTAGGTTGTTTGATCAAGGCGCATTCATGGCGGTATCAAGATTCTCTAAAATAGGTGTTGTGCTCAAATCACCGGGTAACTCAACAATGATGCATTCAAGTTAACTAGGGATGCATCATTCTCATGTGAATTATATCATCAATACCTTCGATTACCCTTGAAAAGGCGTAGTGATGTAAGGTACACGTAGACAATGCACCATACTCTTGAGATGATGTCGCTCCGGTGGGGCTGCTCTAGTAGGTGCAACGGTGGAGGAACCAATCGTGATGGTGAGCATGAAGCTGGAATTGTAGTTGTTGTAGTCACCCAATGCATCCTCCTTGCTTCTCTCAAAGGTACAAACGAACATACATACCGATAATGCAAGGAATATCTTGAAATCTTTCCGAATATCATGGTTCAAACCACCAAAAATCTATTCATTGTATCATCCTTAGATTCTTCTATGTCACAATGATGCATATAAGATTTGAACTCTTTGTAGTAAGCATGAACATGTTGTTGCCTTGTTTAAATTGTTCAAATTTCGAAGCAATTCAAACCGATAATGGAGGGAAAAAATGTTGTCTCATTACATCTTTCAAATCTTTCCAAGTTGTGGGTTGGTTATCAATATTTTTCTTACAATGCACCTCCACCAAACTGAAGCAAAAATAAATGCTCTAGTGGCAACTTCGTACTCGCTCAAGTTGGGAAAAGTCATGGTTACTAAAACTTGTTCTACTTCAAACTCCCAAGCTAGATAAATAGCAGGATTAAATCTACCCTCAAATGGCGGTAAAGATAACCTGACCATGTGGTTGTGTGTTTGTCCCAACTCTCGTGATGGTGAAGATGTGTCCATCGTCCAAGAACTTCTATCCCCGGAACCTGTCATGATTAGTAGAAACAAAAACAAAATTCGAATAATGTTCCTATGAACTACTAGGATGTGGTTGTAAAGTGCTCACATAAAGCAAATATCAATATCTTACAAGTTCTTACCATGCGGCGGTGGTGACGGGCAACCAGCGATGTCAAATAACTCGAAGATTGTGTAAGCGATTGCCGAGCGTCGTATACGGTGTAAAATATTGTAGCTGGGTTGGCTATATATGGTAGCAAAAGATTAGCAATAATCAATTAAGATGCAATGTTGAATAAGCCTCAACAATCTTGTCTTTGGTTCCTAGGCTAGACCCGGACTAGAGGCGGAGCCTAGAACACTAATGAGGTCACGGCATAGCACAACTAGCATCAATGAAGGATACTAAGTAGTTCTTGACACAAGATATAAGTGAAGATCACAATGGTAGTGAAGATAATGATGAAAAACAACTACCGGAGGGCGTACAACAACTCTCTCCAACTTTCCTCTTGAAAAGTTTGAGCCAATTTTTGATAAATTCTTTCAAAGAATGCTACTAACTCAAGCTTTCCAATGCAAAAAGAATCACTCAATTCCGAGTTGATATGAGGAGTCAAAGAATTCTAAAAGGCACGAAAAATTGGAACAAGCTGTATTCACGAACTTAGAGGGCAAAAGACCTATTTAGAAGCCGATTTTGAGGTGTCAAATAATGAACAAGCTTCTGCAACTATTTAGATGCGGCTCGTTGTTAGCTTCAATTTGAGTACTCACGGAGTCAAAACGGACTTCATGGGAAGATACACCTGTTTTCTGAACAGTCCAAAAAAGATTCAATCCGAATTGGTCGAGATTGATTCTAGATAGATCCGTTTTTTTCTTCTCTCTTTTTTCCTCACTTTTTTTCTTTTTTTTCTCTCTCTTTTCTTTTTTTCTCTTTTTTCCCCTCTTTCCAAGACAAACTAGATAAGATGCAGATTGGATCGGCGAAGATGTGAATGACCTCAACTATGATTATGACAATGAACAGTAGGTGTGGTGGAAATTAATAGATGGGATGGTGGACAACGGCATAATGATGCAGCGGCGGGTGACTAATGTGCAGAACTCGAAACTCTAAAGGAACTGACACTAAGACCAGCAAGCCGACACGGCGATGCAACCGATAATTCAACTATGCAAGCGAATAGAAAATTGCAAAGGCTGGTGGCTTGGATAAAGGATGAACAAATCTAACTTTTTTGTGGCTTTTCATGGACTATAGGTATGAATGACGGATCGATCTAAACTATGAAAAAGTAAAATCTCCCAAAACTGAACCTTGGATACCACTTGATAGGCGGGTGTCCCGATCTTCGATGAGATGATAACTATCGATTTGGTGAAGGCGACTTTGGCGATCCGACTACAAGCGTGCTGGACGTTGCGCCTTGCAATCGCTAAACCAACTCCGAGAGGTTATTGACCCGCCGGAACAATCAACCGACCACGGGTCTATTCCGCAAGCAATGAAGAACAAGCAAGAATATGATAAAAGCAATCTAAATATTGCGGTATGTATGAAGTATGGATAAAGGTGGGGATCTGGGCGGTCTTGGTGCGGTCGTTGGACACAAGCGAAGTACCCAAGTTGCAATGGCTAACTTTTAACTAAACAAATCCCAAGGGAAAAAGCTACTAGATGGATCTACTTATATAGGAGCAAGGGGTGGCGGCCAAGGAGGTGGGAGAAGCGTCCCAAGGCAGCCTAAAACTAACCCTAGGTCGTACAAGGCCAATGGGCCCAAGTGGAGGGTCACCTTTGGACTTTGGGTTTGACTCGGATTCGGTGCAGCGTCAATTGTTTTCCACAACTCAACGCTCGGGCGGCTTTTAAGGTGATTCCAAGTTGGAATCTACTTTCCAAAAAAAAGAATCACCCAATTGGTCCGGTATGAAAAAGTTGTTGGCGTTTTGAGTCAGATATGTCTGCAGTCCGAATCTGAATCCAAACGTGAGAGACTTGGACTCTATCTTCTCTTGGCTCAAAAGTGGCGTGAGAAGACTTTGTGAACAACACCTAAACTTCCCTTTTCCCTTATATTCATATGTGGATTTACAAATGTCTCATACACCTGCAATTAGACAAAACACAAAAGTATGTGAAGTATTTTTGTTACGGATAACATAAATATATTATTGAATAGTTTGCACTAGAATCACGACAAATATGCATGTATGCAATATTTTTGGTCTTATCAAAGGTAGTCATTCCTCATCAAAGGGTTCAAGACCCCTTCAAGGGAAGACCATCAAGACCTCCCCGGAAAGAACCGGTTACCTTTTTATCGTCCTTTGTTGATTTTGGATCTCGTGAATCTCTTATGTTATGGTGATCTAGCACTTGTGGATCGATTCCCTTGTTGGTTGAGTGATTCTCTCTCGTTTCCCGTGTTTTTCCTTTGTGCTTCGCGTGTTCTTGTTTTTCCCGTAGGATCCTCCAAACGTGAAAGATCAGCGAATTAGGGTTCCACCCTACATCATTATGGTATCATGAGCCACGTTGATCCGTTTTTGGAGCCCTACCTCGTGATTTCTAGCTTGATTTTGTTGTTTTTGTCCTAAAATCAAAAAATCCCACAAAATACCCCCAATTTTTTTGTGATTTGTTATATGATGAAATTTTGTTGGATTTGGTCCATGGATTTGTGTTGCTACGTGTGGATCTAGCTTTCCCCACCTTCTCCACCCTTTTCCATCCACCAATTCATCCAATTTTGCCCCGGATTGCGATTTTCCCGGGTTCTTCGTGTTCGTTCAGGAGGCCGGACATCGGCCCTTGTCCCCGGACATCCGGAGCCCCGGACATCCGGCTGCAAACCCGGACATCCGGCCCAAACAACAACCCAACACCGGCGCCCATTTCAATACCTTTGCCAAATTTTACCCGGTGCCGACATCTTCCGCCACAACACTTTCCAAAAACACCCCACCGCTCACGCTACCTCCTATTCGATTTTGATGTGTTTTGGTCTTTGAGAGTTTGAGTTGTGGTTCCCGTGTCCTATTGTGTTTTTATATGGAGTGCGGTTCGGCGTCATCATCACCACGCTCATCTCCATCGACTACTCAACATTGCCAAGGATGGTAACCCGATGACATCTTTGTCATAACACAATGCATTGATACCCCATGGCCTTACTTTTGCGTAGCTTACCCATCGAGACTAGCCATTGAGTATTGCCGGCAATGTGACTTGGCACATTTAGTGATCATACTCCATAGCATACATACCATACCAAAGTGGTGCATATCTTGGGATCCACTTTTGTGTCACAAAGTTGTCATAAGCGTACACAATTGCTATCTTGGTTTGAAGTTTTGCATGAGAAAAAGCTCAAAAGTGAAAAAGCCACCAAAGCTTATAAGCAAGAACCATAGCATCATACAACATTAAGATTGTCATATTGGATCATCTTGGATCATTGCACGAAATCCATACATATAGCATACTTGGGATAGAGATAGTTGCATTTTGCCTAGTAGGTTGTGCACAAGTTTGCGTATCCGCCTATTGGCAATCGTGCTAAGCGTCTCTCTAGTATTGTCAACAAGAGCATTTTCGTGGATTCCACATTTTGGCTCACTTTTGGTTTGCACAATCCCATTTATCTATTTCGTGTGTGTTTCCGTGTACCCATACTTGCTTTCGGTCTACTTGTTGCATTTGCAAATTTGGAATCTTTTCCAAATTATTGAAGCTCACTTACTATTGCAATCAATTTTGTGCCACCATCTAACCAAGCTCCACCAAAAGCTTTTACTTGTGTAGGTGTGAGAAAGACAAGGGTTGGTACCAATAGTGCTATTTCATTGTCCACATTTGAGTGAACTTGATTCATCTTCAAGTTTAGTCAAAGGACATTAGTATTAGTTCTTCTCCTTCTACCACTCACAATTTGCTTGAAATGATGGATAGGCCAAGTTCTTTACAAATCCACTCTTGATCGAGCAAAGGCGGCGACATGTCATCCTCGTCACCAAAACCCACCTCTTTGGCCCGGCGCGAGCTCTCCAAAGGCAACAAGCAATAAAGACGCAAACAACCTCTCCACCGACTTGCGACTCTCCGGAACGCGAACACGAGACTTCCCAAAACAAACTCGGGGCCACAAAGAAAAAACGATGCAAGAATGGGCGAGATCCGGCGCCTTGTTGGTGAGTCGGCGTCTTCTACTTCCTCACACTCAAGGCCAACCCAAATCGCCACTCCGGCGACTCCTTCTCCGACACAAGTACACCATCTTGAACACTCTTGACGGCGGTCAAGACCGTCATGCATCTTGCAACCCGCTACCGACAAGAATCCCCAAGAGCAAGTTGATGAAGAAGTCCCTCGTCCTCAATCGAACCAAGTGGCGTTTGCTCAAGAACAAGAATGACCGTCTTCCGCCAACAAGAACAAACGGCGGCCCTACATCAAAGCAACAAGGCGGAAGGCTCAACGTCTTCAACAACAACCGAAGGCACAAGCTCTTGGGCGGGCGTGCCCTTCAAGCATCAAGTCGAGCTATTGCCAACATAATCGCAAAGCCCGATCAAGGAAGCCCTTGAAAGGAGAGGAACTACCATCGGCGTCCAACGTCAAGCCCCCGGCTCCTTCAAAGCTCCTCAAGCTCCTCTTCAACATCAAGGCCCAACAAGAGCAAGTTGATAATGGTTTCCTCCACGCCAAGAGCAACATGAGGATGATTACCCTCCACGTCAAAACGTCATCATCAACATCGACCTCAACACAATGAAGAACAACGCTATGGCAAGCTCAAGTTCACAATGCCCAAGTTCAATGGAACCAATGATCCCGAAAGTACCTCTCATGGGCATTGAAGGTCGACAAAATCTTTCGTTTGCACAACTATGAGGAAGAGAAGAAGATCGCTATGGCATCACTTGAGTTCCAAGACTATGTACTCATATGGTGGGAATAAGTCCTTGGCGCCGACAAGCAAGAGGTGAACCTCCAATCACCACTTGGGCTCAAATGAAGGATGTCATGCGAGCACGCTTTTTGGCCAACTACTACAATGATCTCTTCAAGAAGCTACAACTCCTCAAGCAAGGAACAAAGAGTGTTGAAGAATACTACAAGGAAATGGAGATTGCCATGATTGAGCAAATGTCACGGAGGATGATGAGCAAACAATGGCCGATTCTTGAATGGACTCAACCATCCCATCAAGAAAATGCCGACTTCAACCCTACTCCAACATCATTGAGCTCGTGCATCAAGCTACAAAGGCGGGCGCCAAGTAAAATGACTTCAATGTAAGTACTCTTCCAAGGCATCTGCTTCTCCAACAACCAAGCTTCAACAACTACTCCCCCGACATCAACAAAGCCTTCTCCAAGCAAGCGACAAAAGTCAAGTTACAAAAACTTCTACAAGTTAAGTGTCCTCCTCCTACAAAGCAACTCCAAGCCGTGCTTCATCATCTACTCCAACCGATGAGACCGTCAAGACAAGCTCCTTCAAGTGCACTTGCGGCGGGAAAACCACAAGTCCTATGAATGCACTAACAAGCGCACCATGATACTCAACGGATGGCACCTCGACTCAATGAGTGAAAGGCAAATGGGCGCTATTGAGCAAGTGGCCATGCCGCATCAATGAGGATGAAGATGATCAAGTCTTTTGTGATGAAGATACAAGTCCCGCTCCGTTGTCTCCAAAGTCTTGACACTTCAACATCAACAAGAAGAAGATCAGCGATGCCACATCTTTCACACAAAGGCGGCATCAATGGGAGATCCGTCAAGGTCATCATCAATGGAGGTAGTTGCCACAACTTGGCGGAAGAACTATGCTCCAAGCTCCAATTGGACAAAGGCACCCACCCTACAAGGTTCAATGGCTAAGTGACTCCGGCACTATCTGAGTTGAGCATCGGTACAAGTATCCTTCAAAATCGGTGCATATGGGGACACTTTGGGTGTGATGTGGTCCCAATGACCGTATGCCACCTCCTCCTTGGTTGGCCATGGCAATTCGACCGTGGTGTTCCCTTACCCACAATTTGGGCGTACCAAACCCACTTAGCTTCCAAAAAAGAAAAAGGAAAAGAATACCCCTAAATGAAACCCAAGCCTTTCCCTTTAGCCAAGGAAAACCCAAACAAGCCACCAAAAAAGAGAGAAGGTGGAGAAAAGTGGCCACCCTTTGGTGAAGGTGGAGAACAAACAAACCCAAATTTTGGGCCTCTTTAGCCAGAAAAAATTTTCATACTATTTACCCCTTTGAGGATTGAGAAGAATTGGGAAACCCATTCCCGGGGAATTCAAACGTCCTTGTGTTTGCCAAGGAATTGGGAATACAAAACTAACACCAATTCACGGAAAGCTTAACCCTTTGGTTTTAATTCTTTTAAGCCAGGAATTTTTGGTGTTTTTCCAATAAAGCTACCCGGGTTACCTCCCTTCCTCGGCTTAGATGAATCGATAATTGGGAACCAACTTTTCCAAAAACAAAGTCCTACTTCAAATCCCTGAAAAAGGAAAGCGGCTTTCAAAACCAAATTTGGCCATATGGTTGGTTGGTTAAGCCCTTGGGTTTTGGAAGTTCGGAATTTTTGCCTAAATGCTATTACCGTCCTAAGGAATCCCTTTGTTGTGGTTTTCTTGAGAACTTGTGGGCCAAAACCTAAAAGATCTTAAAAGTTGGTTTTCAAAACTTAAAGAAGGAAAACTTTTCCAAAAAAAAATTTTTGGCTTAAAAGTGGTTTTTGGGTTTATTGCCTTAAGGGTTTGTTGGAAATAAGGAAAACTTTTGGCTAACCCACAATTTTGCCAACAATTGGAATTTTTGTTGGGTTTTTGCGTTTTTGTGTTTAGCAAACCATTGAAGGCATCTTTGATAAGGAAAAACTTTTTTTTGGGCCTTTGAAAAAACCTTTTATGGCCAAACTTTGAAAAATGCCCTTTTGCTTTGCAAATTTTTTTTGGGTTCCTTGTTTTGCAAGTTCCAATTGGGGAAATTTAAATCAAGAAAAAGTCATTCTTATTTTATGAAAAACTCTCCGGTGCTCCTTAACTATCCGTGTTGACAAGGAATTGTATGCTTTAGTCGTGTTCCATGTTTGGGAACATTATCTTAGACCTCATGAGTTTGTCATCCATACCGATCATGGCTTAAATACTTAAAAGGTCAAACTAAATTGAACAAGCGACATGCAAAATGGGTGAATTTATTGAATCATTTCCATATGTGATCTAGTACATTAAGGGCAAGGAAAATGTAGTCGCCGATGCACTTTCACGCATTCGCTTGTCCCAACTTGAGTTGAATGTTATTGGTTTGAGCACATCAAAGATTTGTATGCTAGTGATCCATCTTTTGCACCTCATTATGCCAAATGTTTGGCCATACATCTTGGGAACAATATTACCTCAAGAATGGTTTATCTTTGAGAGCTAACAAACTATCCATACCAGTCTTCTCTTCGTTTGCTACTTTTGCAAGAGGCTCATGGAGGTCTCATGGGACATTTTGGGCGACAAGACATTTGCCCGCTCTCCAAGAACTACTTTTGGCCAAAGATGTTTGAGGCGTCTCACGCTTCACCACAAGATGCTCAACATGCATAAAGCTAAGTCAAAGCTCAATCTCATGGTCTTTCATGCCTCTTCCTATTCCTTATCAACATTGGGAAGACATTAGCATGGACTTTGTACTTGGTTTGCCTAGAACTCAAAATGGAAAGGATTCCGTGTTTCTTGTTGTGGATCGATTTTCTAAATACATTTCATCCCTTGCAACAAGGTGAGCGATGCTTCACATATTGCAAATCTCTTTTGGAAAATCTTGCGCCTCCATGGGTACCAAAGTCAAT
Organism: Aegilops speltoides; assembly: GCA_021437245.1. Lineage (NCBI taxonomy): Eukaryota > Viridiplantae > Streptophyta > Magnoliopsida > Poales > Poaceae > Aegilops > Aegilops speltoides. The sequence goes on from JAHHZJ010002071.1 coordinate 34,050, forward strand.
TCTCCGACCCGACGTCAAGTTCTTGAGTTACTTTTGGAAAACCCTTTGCGCCAAGCTGGAATCAAGCTATTGTTCTCCTCCCATACCATCCTCAAACCGGCCCAAACAGGTGGAACCAGACGCCTCACTCTACGGCGTGTTGATCAAGAAGAACATCAAGGGTGGGGCGTGTCTACCATCGCCGAAATCGCCTACAACCCGCCAAACATTGACGGCCGGCAAGTCACCCTTGGGTCGTCTCAACTTCAACCCATTGTCCCCATTGGACATTCTACCACTACCTCTACAAGGGCACCAACCTCGGCATAGCGCCCGTGCAAGCTACATCAAGAAGATGCATGAAGATACAAGACACACCAGGCGCCAAGTACAGCGACTAGCGAACAAGCTCAACATCAACAAGCAACCCTGATCTTCAACATAAGGCGATCTTGTGTGGCTACACCTCCAAAGGAACGCTTCCCCAGCGAAGCAAAGTCCAAACTTCTACCCGAGCCGATGGACCTTTCAAGGTGTTAGCGCCCAACCGCGCCTACAAGCTCGACCTACTGGCAACAAGTACAACGTGGCGACACCTTCCGTCAAAGACCTCTCGCCTTTCCATGGTGATGAAGATCTTGATCCGAGGTCGGATCCTTTGAAGGAGGGATATGATGGAGCATCCTTCCATCATCCCCATGGACTCTACATCAACACATCCAACCCACAAGGACCTTGGACTCGAGGCGTGCAAGGGCTCTTGAAACCAAGGTGACTTCTCTCTAAATGATGTTTCATATGACCCTCTCGGACATGGCTACTACCTAAATCAATACACTATGCATGAATGTCAAGAAGAACCTCCGGGATTGCGTGAAGATGGGCAAGCAACCCTCCACGGATGAAGAAACCAAGGCGGACAAGTTCACCTTCGGGCCGGACATCCGGCCCAGGCCCCGGACATCCGGACCACAGAGCGCCAACCTGCAAGCTCAGCCAAGAAACTCAGGGCCCGGTCGGCCCCGGGCCCCGGACATCCGGCCTCCCACAAGGGAAATCCGGCCCTCGCCCAAATCCGGCGCCCCAAAAACTCTGAAATTCGCACCGGCCGGACATCCGGCCCCGGCCGGGCATCCGGCCTCACAAAGCCCGGACATCCGGGCGCCCGGACATCCGGTTCACCTGGCGTGAACATGAAGGGCGAAGCCCATGCCCTTCGCCCGTAGTATATATACTCCATCCCTTCCTCTTTCTAGGGTTAGCAAGGATTAGCTCATATTTTGTGTGGAGCTTTGCTCATCCACTTGGTTACTTCACCCGGGCTCGGGACCTCTCGGAAAGATCCCCAAAGGGATTCAAGACCCCTTCAAGGAAAGACCATCAAATCCTCACGGAGAAGAACCCGTTACCTTTTGTATCGTCCTTTGTTGATTTTGGATCTCGTGAATCTCTTATGTGTATGGTGATCTAGCACTTGTGTGATCGATTCCCTTGTTGGTTGAGTGATTTCTCTCATTTCCCGTGTTTTCCTTTGTGCTTCGCGTGTTCTTCGTGTTTTCCCGTAGGATCCCTCCAAGCGTGAAAGATCGGCGAATTAGGGTTCCACCCTACATCAGTTGCTTGCATGATGTTGATCCACCTAGTACCATGCTTCATGCTAGTATGATTTCCCCATCGATGATTTGCCCATTTATGATGAGTATGATGATTGCCATGAGGAGTCTATTAGTTGTGATGCCATGTTACATAGGATTTCTTGTGATATTTCTCTTGGTCCATCATGTTTGATAATCCGCTTGACTTGTCATATGCTATGCATGAGATCTCCCATATGTCATATTTGCAATCTCATTGTAGTGACTATGCATATGCCATTAAAATAAACCCAATTTGCACATATGGCATAGATGACAAGCCCATGGTTATTGGCATTTGTTTTTCTTGTGATGATATTGATATGCTCCATTTGCATCAATTATCTAATATGCCTGCCATGACCACCAAGCTTCAAACATGCATTGTTTGCCATGTTGTCCATTTTCTCCATATTATGCTTCCGATATTGCTCATGAGGGACCCCATAGTTTCCTCATACCCATTAGGGATTTTGATCCATCCTATGATTTGCATGATTTCCATGATTATGACCATATGCTCCCCATGAATAAACATGCTTTTGATGTGCCATATACTTGTTTGCTCAATTTGTGTCCCCATCGTGTCATACATAACAACTATTCTTTCATGATGGATGACATATTCAATACCATGCCTCAAATTTCTTTGAGCATTGCTTATCTTTGCTAACTCACCGTGCCATACACATCATGATGGATGATGTGTACATTTACCACCACAATTTCTTTCGTTTGTGTCTCTTTTGTGTAGGTACCATGAATACTTTCAACCTCCAATCCCACGAGTTGACAAAGCAGCTCTAAGAGCAATGATGACTTGGGATCCCGTGGACTATCCTTAACCGTCCCTTGGTGCAAGGGCGATTCAACTCCTCTACTTGGCTCTCCCCGGCTATGGGCCCCATTCTCCATTATGCTCATTTTACCGTGTTCACTTTGCATGCTATGCTTTCTTCTATGCCTTTTAATTGTGACCCTTGCTTGCATCTACCCATGTTTCATCATTATGCTACTTCTATGTGTATTTGCATGCTTGTAGAATCCTTGTTGCTATTGCCATGTTTATCATGTGCCCCATGCTAGTGTCCTCATATCTTGCTTTCATGCTTGTGCTATGACATGTGAATTATTCATGCCCACTATTTGCCACATGACATGCTTGCAAATTCCTCCTAGTATGTTGCATCTTCCTTTACTAGCTTGCTTGAATTGATTGCTATGATTGCTTGCTATGTCCATCACCCATGTTCCACTATTACTTGCTTTCTTGGGTTGATCACATACATGCATGCCTCTCATGATATATCTTGATCATTGTCTCTTGTGTCATACTTGCTCATCTCATGCGGTTGATGACAACCATCTACATGTTTGTCGGATGCTTGACTTGATTGCCTCCACATGTTGAACAATTGCTCTTTCCAATGTGTTGGGTGCCACGATATCTTCACTACACCCTATGCCGTTATGCTTGGATTGTCTTGCACTTGCCCCATGTGTTTAGACATTTCACTATATTTGGTGTTGTGAATGATCTTTTAATAGACCGTTCATTCAGCACTTTATGCATGCTTGCTATGACCTTGAGGTAGATGCTTGTTCACTTATCACATATTTTGCATCTTGACCTCCCATTTACATGCTTGTTCCCATGATGTACTTGATTGTGCTCAATTTATATGCTCAAATGCCATGACACACTTCTTTGTCAAACCATATGCTATTTGATGACAACACTTGTTGGGCGAATCACCTCTTGAATGCTTGGTTTTGCTCGGGACAACCACATTTGTTTTCCAAGTGCTTGTTATCTTTGCTACTTTTGAAGGAATTACAAGGCGGTTGCGACATTGGAGATTGCCCAGGAACTACAAGATGCAATGCTTGGTGATCGTCCGCTTCTACACGACATCATCTCTTTCCCATGGTGATTTGGATTTGATCCGGTGGATCTTTCCCAGGGAGGGGATGATCCGGGCATCCTATGGACATCACCATGTCAAGAGTCCATTTGACAAGTGACACGTACATCCACTTCATGCATACAAGGTCAACCATCTCCTTTACAAGTTTCCACTTGTACCCGAGATGGTATACTACCCCCCTCTCGTGTGCATACTTAGGTGTGGCCGGGCTACACATTCATCACGGAGGGTCAAAGCGCGAGAACAACTACACCATCAAGGCCGGGCCTTTGGAAGGCGGAGAAGGATGCGCCAAGAAAGAAACGGCAACTCCCGGCGACCCGTGATAAGGCGGGGTGTCCGATCTTTCGATGAGATGATAACTATCGATTTGGTGAAGATGACTTTGGCGATCCGACTACAAGCGTGCCTGACGTTGCGCCTTAGCAATTAAACCAACTCCAAGAGGTTATTGATCCGCCGAACACGATCAACGACCCGAAGGTCTATTCCTGCAAGCAATGAAGAACAAGCAAGAATATGATAAAAGCAATCTGAATATTGCAGGTATGTTATGAAGTATTGATAAAGGTGGGGATCCTAGCGGTCTTGGTGCAGTCGTTGGACACAAGCGAAGTACCAAAGTTGCAATGGCTAACTTTTAACTAAACAAATCCCAAGGAAAAAGCTACTAAATGGATCTACTTATATAGGAGCAGGGGTGGCGGCCAAGGAGGTGGGAGAACGTCCAAGGCAGCCTAAAACTAACCCTAGGTCGTACAAGGCTCATGGGCCCAAGTGAAGGTGGCGTAACACCTTTGGACTTGGTTTGACTCGGATTCTCTTGCCGGCGTCAGTTGTTTCGTCCACAACTCAACGCTCCGGACGTATTTTAAGGTGATTCAATTGTTGGAAGAGCATGAAATCTACTTTCCAAAAAAAGAATCACCCAATTGAGTCCGTATGAAAAAGTTGTTGGCGTTTTGGTCGGTATATCATGCAGTCCGAATCTGAGTCCAAAAGCGTGAGGACTTGGACTCTATCTTCTCTTGGGCCAAAAGTGGCGTGAGAGAACTTTTTGAACAGCAAATAAACATCTCTTTCTTCCTTATCTTCATATGTGGATTGTACAAATGTCCCATACACCGCAATTAGACAAAACACAAAAGTGTGTGAAGTATTTTTGTTCTTGATAACATAAATAGATTATTGAATAGTTTGCACTAGAAATCCACGACAAATATGCATGTATGCAATATTTTTGGTCATATCCAAGGTAGTCATGTCCTCATCATCCTCCCTTCTTGAAAATAAAGCCGTCCTCGGGTTAATCTGAAATGTGGCTAACAAAAAGACAAAGGTGTACATGTTGTATATGTATATGTCATCCATTTTACTTCCCTCAATTTTAACATATATGACACATGAATATATGAGTAACTTGCATAGTTCATAAAATCTAAAGCCAAAAAATTAACACAAAAAGTAGAAGGCATGAAAATATTGCAACTCAGTTTGCACATATAAGTGAAGCTCTTATTCATTTCAAAAGATTGACAATGTTCATCATTAAACCATCCCAACATTGGTGAATAAACCTTACTTGCATCAAATTTACATGCTACAACATGCCTAGATAAGCAAACATGCAATGAGTCATTCGACAAGAATCATCACCAAGATTAGAAGTCATATCAAAATGATCAAACATTGATTCTTTTGCATCAACATTAATTCAATGGGTGCACTCAAAATTGTTTGTATTTCAATTGTTTGATCACATAGCGCATTCATGGATATCAAGATTCTCTAAAATAGGTGTTGTAATCAAATCACTAGGTAACTCAACACATGATGCATTCAAGTTAACTAGGGATGCATCATTCTCATGTGATTATATCATCAATACCTTTCTTTGTTACCTTATGCAAAAAGGCGTAGCTGATGTAGTTACAAACTTAGACAATGCACCATACTCTTGAGATGATGTCCGCTCAAGGGGGGCTGCTCTAGTAGGTGCAGCGGTGGAGGAACCAACCCGGTGGTGAGCATGAACTGGAATTGTAGGTTGTAGTCACCCAATGCATCCTCCGTAACTTGTCTCTCAAAAGGTACAAACGAACATACATACCATAATGCAACGAGGAATATCTTGAAATCTTGCTTGAATATCATGGTTCAAACCACCAAAAATCTATTCATTGTATCATCCTCAGATTCTTCTATGCACAATGATGTATATAAGATTTGAACTCTTGGTAGTAAGCATGAACAGTGTTATTGCCGTGTTTAAATTGTTCAAATTTGGAAGCAATTCCGACGATAGTAAGGAGGGAAAAATGTTTTCTCATTACATCTTTCAAATCTTTCCAAGTTGTGGGTTGGTTATCAATGTTTTTCTTACAATGCACACTCCACCAAGCGAAGCAAAACCAGTAAATGCTCTAGTAGCAGCCTACTGCTCAAGTTCAGAAAAAACATGCTGACTAAAAACTTGTTCTACTTCAAGCTCCCAAGCTAGATAAATAGCAGGATTAAATCTACCCTCAAATGGCGGTAAAGAGCTAACTTTGGCCATGTGCTCGGTGTGTTGTCCCAACTCTCGTGATGGTGAAGATGTGTTAAATCGTCCAAGAACCTATCTCTGAAACCTGTCATGATTAGTAGAAACAAGAAACAAAATTGAGAATAATGTTTCTATGAACTACTAGGATGTGGTTGTAAAGTGCTCAGATAAAGCAAATATCAATATCTTACAAGTTCTTACCATGCGGCGGGGTGACGAGCAACCAGCGGTGTCAATCTCGAAGATTGTGTAAAGCGATTGCCAGGAACGCTATAACGGTGTAGAAATATGTGGAGCTGGGTTGGCTATATATGGTAGCAAAAATTTAGCAATAATCAATTCAAAGATGCAATGTTGAATAAACCTCAAGCAATGCTGTCTTTGGTCCTAGGCTGGACCGGACTAGAGGGCGAGCCTAGAACACTAATGAGGTCACGGCGTAGCACAACTAGCATCAATGAAGGATACTAAGTAGCTCTTGACAGCAAGATATAAGTGAAGATCCGGCGGCGGTTGAAGATAATGATGAAAAACAACGCCAAGGGATATACAACAACTCTCTCAACTTTCCTCTTGAAAAATTTGAGCCAATTTTCTGATAAATTCTTTCAAATAATGCTACTAACTCAAGCTTTCCAATGCAAAAAATCACTCAATTCCGGTTGAATGAGGAGTCAAAATTCTAAACTGGCACGAAAAATTGGAACAAGTTGTGTTCACGAACTTGGGGCAAAAGACCTATTTAGAAGCCGATTTTGAGGTGTCAAATATTAAACTAGCTTCTGCAACTATTTAGATCGGCTCGTTGCTAGCTTCAATTTGAGTACTCACGGAGCCAAAACGGACTTCATATGAGGAAGATACACCTGTTTTTGAACAGGCCGCGATTCAATCAATTCAGGTACGAGATTGATTCTAGATAGATCCGTTTTTTTCTTCTCTTTTTTTTCTCCGCTTTTTTTTTTTCTTTCTCTCTTTTCTTTTTTTTCCTTTTTTCTCTTTTTTTCTCTCTTTTTTCCTCTGTCCAAGACAAACTAGATAAGATCAGATTGGATCGGGCGAAATGTATATGATCTCAACTATGATTATAACAATGAACAGCGGATGCGTGGTGGAAATAATAGATAGGATGGTAGGCATTGGAAGGGATAATGATGCAGCGGGCGTGACTAATGTGAAGAAACTTAAACTCTAAAGGAACTAGACACTAAGACCAACAATGACACGATGATGCAACCGATAATTCAACTATGCAAGCAACGAATAGGAAATTGCAAAGGCTCGGTGGTTTGGATAAAGGATGAACAGATCTAACTTTTTTGTGGCTTTTTCATGGACTATAGGTATGAATGACGATCCGATCTAAATTATGAAAAACTGTAAAATCTCACCGAGCAACAAAAACTGATACCACTTGATAGGCGGGGTGTCCGATCTTTCGATGAGATGATAACTATCGATTTGGTGAAGATGACTTTGACGATCCGACTACAAGCGTGCGGCGTTCGCCTTAAATTCGCTAAACCAACTCCGGAGGTTTTATCACGCCGGGCCGATCAACCTGACCACGAAGGTCTATTCCTGCAAACAATCGAAGAACAAGCAAGAATATGATAAAAGCAATCTGAATATTGCGAGTATGTTATGAAGTATTGATAAAGGTGGGGATCCGTAAGCGGTCTTGGTCTGGTCGTTGGACACAAACGAAGTACACGAAGTTGCAATGGCTAACTTTTAACTAAACAAATCCCAAGGAAAAAGCTACTAGATGGATCTACTTATATAGGAGCAAGGGGTGGCGGCCAAGGAGGTGGGAGAACGTCCAAGGCAGCCTAAAACTAACCCTAGGTCGTACAAGGCTCATGGGCCCAAGTGAAGGTGACGTAACACCTTTGGACTTGTAGTTTGACTCGGATTCTGCTGCAGCGTCAGATTGTTTCGTCCACAACTCAACGCTCCGGACGTATTTTAAGGTGATTCCAATTGTTCTGGAAAGAGCATGAAATCTACTTTCAACAAAAAGAATCACCCAATTCGAGTCCGTATGAAAAAGTTGTTGGCGTTTTGAGTCAGGTATGTCTGTGCAGTCCGAATCTGAGTCCAAAACGTGAGAGACTTGGACTCTATCTTCTCTTGGGCCAAAAGTGACGTGAGAGAACTTTTTGAACAGCAAATAAACATCTCTTTCTTCCTTATCTTCATATGTGGATTGTACAAATGTCCCTACACCTGCAATTAGACAAAACACAAAAGTGTGTGAAGTATTTTTGTTCTTGATAACATAAATAGATTATTGAATAGTTTGCACTAGAAATCACCTGACAAATATGCATGTATGCAATATTTTTGGTCATATCCAAGGTAGTCATGTCCTCATCACCCCGTGCGCACGGGCCCCTCCGACCCCGTGCCCATGGGCCTCCCAGGCTGGCGGTCCTGAAGACCCGTGCATGCAGGCGTGTCACGTGCCCACAGGACCCCATAATCCACAGGCCTCATGACCCCGTCTTGCAGGACCCCTTGCGTCGGTCCTGGATACCCCATGCGCGAGGCTCCACTTACCCGTGCACAGGGCCCCATGCTCGTGGCTGTTGGGCTTTGCCCTTGTCGAGTATCAAAACCGGCGGATCTCGGTAGGGGTCAGGCTGTCGTCTAGGCGGATGGTAACAGGAGATAAGGGACACGATGTTTTACCGAGTTGAGGCCCTCTTGATGGAGGTAAAACCCTACGTCCTGCTTGATTAATATTGATGATATGGGTAGTACAAGAGTGGATCTACCATGAGATCAAGGAGGCTAAACCTAGAAGCTAGCCTTTGGTATGATTGTTGTAATGGAGGTTATGTCCTCACGGACTAAAGCCCTCCGGTTTATATAGACACCGGAGGGCTAGGTTTTACACAAAGTCGGTTACAATGGTAGGAGATCTACATATCCGTATCGCCTAAGCTTGCCTTCCACGCCAAGGAAAGTCCCATTCGGACACGGGATGGAGTCTTCAATCTTGTATCTTCGTTTAGTCTTGAGTCCGGCGGACAATGATAGTCACTGTCCGGACACCCCTAGTCCGAGACTCCCTCGGTAGCCCACGAACACGGCTTCAATGACGATGAGTCCGGCCGCCATAACGTTCGGCATTGCAAAGGCGGGTGATGAGGACATCAATAGCATCGTTACACCCCAGCCCTGCTTGCTATACATACTTGACCAATTACTAGAGCTCGCGCGCCAACTAAATTACAGGTACTTTCGTTTCTTGGTAATGATTCTAATGTTCATGAGAATATGATGCTGCCTAAATTGGATACATTTGTTTTGCTTACAAATGAAGGGCCTAGCTTGGAGAAGGATGAACATTGGAGCAAGAACAAGCATGGAGATGATGGCATGCATAGGGACAAGAATGGAGTTACAAGTGATGATTTCAGGACTTTGAAGCCACCATAATGAGTGCATGAAGCCTTGGACGAAATATACAAGATGCCACTTCATAAATTTAGTCCAGAGGCTATTCTAGGTCTTGCGTCACCTTATTATTGGGCCAGGCCCATGTAATTTCGAAATACATTAGTATAGGCTATTTTTAGAGTCCGTATGTGTGGGGAAACAAGAGATAGGGTTAGTTTGGACCCCTCCACCAAGGACGAAATTCTCCCCTCTTCCTCCATATACAGCCCTTAGGGCACCGTTTAGACTTTGGGTTTTGTTTAGATCAAAAGTTACGCCATAGCTGCAACCGGCGTCGCCGTTTGTGTTCACGACCGGACAAAGCGTCCACAGAACCCCACCTTGATCAATAAAGCTTTCATCTTATATTACGCAATATCCAGTTGCAATTTCAGTTTCTTGCTTGTTCTTCGTTTGCTCGCGAGAAATAGACCCTCGTGGTCGAGTTGATCGTGCTCGGCGTGGTCAATAACCTCTCGGAGTTGGTTTAGCGATTGCTAAAGCGCGGCGTCCTCGCCGCTCGTAGTCGGATCGTCAAAGTCGACTTCCACCAGCGAAATCCACCATCTCATCGAAGGCGGGACACCTTTGCCTCTATCAAGTGGTATGATTTCCA
>JAHHZJ010002072.1:0-21653 GCA_021437245.1 Aegilops speltoides
GCTGGATTTTCTTCAATTCGTCCAAATGAGATTGCCCGGATCATAGAGCATCTGCAGAAAGGTACGTTTGTCCCTACCAGGGGGGCTAATGTCTACAAGCAACATAATCTCTCGAATTTCCTTCAAAAGGAAGTGCCAATGGGTTCAGAAACTTGTCTGAAAAACAGCGACGAATGATGTTCTTTGACTTTCAGGGCCAAAAAGTCCTGCTTAAGGCCGTATTTGAGGGCACTCCGGGCATCCTGGCGCAAGCGGGGAGTATTTTATGGATTCGCGCGCTCGCCGCGAGCAGATTGAGTACTTATGGGTCCGACACGGACTCCGAATGACAAAATTATGACCGTTTTAGTGAACATCTATCCATTCTATGGCAGTCCTTTAAAGTACTTCATTTTCTCGTGCGCTTTTTGCCTGATTGCCCCAAAATTTCTTGTCCTCTATAGAGGAGATATCGTTTCCACATATATATTGACCGATTCCAGGAATGCCCTTTTGTTCTTGGCTTTCACGCGTGAGTTCTGACATGCCATCCGTGAAAACAAGGAGAATAAGGCATATAGCCGCTGGATTTTCTTCAATTTACGTCCAAATGAGATTGCCCGGATCATAGAGCATCTGCAGAAAGGTACGTTTGTCCCTACCAGGGGGGCTAATGTCTTTAAGCAACATATTCTCTCGAATTTCCTTCAAAAGGAAGTGCCAATGGGTTCAGAAACTTGTCTAAAAAACAGCGACGAATGATGTTCTTTGACTTTCAGGGCCAAAAAGTCCTGCTTAAGGCCGAATTTGAGGGCACTCCGGGCCTCCTGGCGCAAGCGGGGAGTATTTTATGGATTCGCGCGCTCGCGGCGAGCAGTTTGAGTACTTGTGGGTCCGACACGGACTCCGAATGACAAAATTATGACCGTTTTAGTGAACATCTCTCCATTCAATGGCAGTCCTTGAAAGTACTTCATTTTCTCATGCGCTTTTTGCCTGATTGCCCCAAAATTTCTTGTCCTCTATAGAGGAGATATCGTTTCCACATATATATTGACCGATGCCAGGAATGCCCTTTTGTTCTTGGCTTTCACGCGCGTGAGTTATAACATGCCATCCGGCGAAAACAAGGAGAATAAGGCATATAGCCGCTGGATTTTCTTCAATTTACGTCCAAATGAGATTGCCCGGATCATAGAGCATCTGCACAAAGGTACGTTTGTCCCTACCAGGTGGGCTAATGTCTATAAGCAACATAATCTCTCGAATTTCCTTCAAAAGGAAGTGCCAATGTGATGTAGGGTGGAACCCTAATTCGTCGATCTTTCACGTTTGGAGGGGATCCTACGGAGGGAACACGAAGAACACGCGGAAGCACGAGGGGAAACACGGGAAAGCGAGAGAATCACTCAACCAACAAGGAATCGATCACACAAGTGCTAGATCAACATACACACATGAGATCCACAAGATACATAGTCAACTAGGGTAAGGATACAAAGGAACCGTTCATCTCCAAGAGGAGGCCTTGAATCCACGAGGGATCTTCCATAAAGGGGTCTTGTATCAGGAGGATCTTCTCCGAAGAGGCGCGGTCTCTCACGAGGAGGAGATCCGATAGATGAGCGTAGCTCTATCTCTAACATGAGCTAAATCAATGCTAACCCTCAAAGTGGGGAGGAGGTGGTCTATTTATAGTGCTAAGCCACGAAGGGGGGTAAGTGAGGGCGAATGGTACACGGCCTCGGCCCAAGTCGCGCCACAGGCGGTGTCCGGATGATCCGGATGGTGGCGGATGATCCGGTGTCGGGGTCCAGATGATCCGGCGACCATCCGGATGATCCGAACACGAGGGGGCTTGTTGTCTTGATGCATTTACCCGGACGATCCGGGAGGGTCTGGATGATCCGGTTGGGCCGGATGATCCGGACGGCAACCCGGACGTCCGCCTAGTCTTCAACAGCCGCTCCATCTTTTCTTCTCCTTTCTTCCGTCTTCTCTTCCATGCTTGGCCTTGGTCCTTGGATTCTCCTTGGCCATCCTGGTTGTACCGAGTGTATACAAGGTCCACGCATGAGGTAGTAGCCATGTCTCATATCGCGGAAAGTGAGCGGTTCAAGAGGAGTGAATTCACCTTGTGTCCGATGGCGCATAGTCGAGGTCTCATCTTATGTATCCTTGGGGCTTGGAGAGTAGTCGGACATGGGGATGAGCATGGGATGCTCGCATCATATCCCCCCTAGGGAAAGATCCGACCTCGGATCGTGATCCTCATCACTATGGAAACGGTTGTCGTAGACGGACTTGTAGTTGGACGAAGTTGAAGGCATGGTGCAATCCGCGTAGTCCAAGGTGTCGCCGGAGTGATAGACATGCAAAAAGAGCAAACACGAGCAACACTCGGAAATACAATGGTTAGCGCACACAAAGTGTCCATCATGTAAGAATGAGTCCGTGCGGCAAGATTGGTTGTGACAAAGCGCATGAAGCTTATCAAGATGATCTAGAATGAGATGCAAAGCATTCATGGGAGGAAATGCAATCATTGTGCACACAAATGTGTTGTAAATATGATCAATGCAACCACGGTGCAAAATGATGTCATAGTGAGACGGTTTATCAATAGCATGAATATGGCAATGGATGCTCCATATGTATATGTTATCATGCAATTGATGATGGACAATATGATCATGATGTATGAATATGCCTTCAAGGTATATCACAACAAATTTGCTAAGGAAATGCGCAAGCTCATATATCATGGATGACATGGGAATACAAGATGCAACAAGGCAATCACAATGTGAGTCAATCCATGCATAGGGTGCAGACTTGTGGTGAGTATGATATGTCCATCGAGAATGACATGTGTGAGCACAATCAACAAATATGAATGTGTTGGTGTACCAAAGCTCGATGTCGAGGCATGAGTGGAGTGCCGAAGTTGCATTCAATAAGTGCAAGCGCTCCTCAATGTGAAGGTCCATGTAGCCAATCTCCAATGTCGCTCTTCCGTTCACGAGATGTATCATGTAGACAACAAGAAGGAAACAACAATGAAAGAGTGACCCATCCAATATGCATATTTGAGGATTGCTCAAAGAGAAGGAGTTCACCTTTATGAGAATGTCGAAAATGTTGGTGTCGCACATCATGTATGCCTTCACATAACCAATATGTCGCATAACGGCATCGCCTTGTGAAACCTCCAAATTGAAAGAACATGACAAACACTCGGAAAAACAAATGAGGTTAGCGGAAATGCAAAACCTATCATTCGTGTGGTAAGATACCGAACAAGTGTATGTATCATGCTCATCATAAGAAAGTACAAGGGAGCATTTCAAAGTATGGAGGCATATGATGTAAGAACATCCAAATACAAGAGGCTCAATCAAACAAGCATGCATCACAAGTATAGTGTCCAAGTCTCCAAGATCAATAAGCATAGCAAGTTGGCACTCAATACAAGGTGATATGAGAGATGCAACTAATGGAGACAAGAGACAATGATCATGACAAATCAAGTGAGAGGCATCAACATATATGTCATCAACCCAAGAAAGCAAGTAATAGTGGAACATGGGTGATGCAACATAGCAAGCAATCATAGTGATCAAGTCAAGCAAGCTAGTAGTGCGAAGATGCAAAATACTAGAAGGAATCATGGCAAGCATGTCATGTGTGCAAATAGTGGGCATGAATAATTCACATGTCATAGCACAAGCATGAAAGCAAGATATGAGTAAAATGTCATCAATGTATTGGCGAGAGACCATATGTAAATAGCAATGGGGCATCATGAATCTCCCAACACAACAAGCAGCAATAGCATGGGGCACATGATAAACATGGCAATAGCAACAAGGATCTCCACCAAGCATGCAAATACACATATAAGTAGCATAATGATTAAACATGGGTATATGCAAGCAAGGGTCACAATTGCATGGCAAAGGCATAAGGATAACATGCAAAGTGAACACGATAGTATGGGCATAAGGTGACAAGTGGTAAATGGCCCGTAGCCGTGCGAGAGCCAAGTAGAGGAGATGCGCGTAGTCCTTGCGCGAAAAGAACGGTGGGAAGCATAGTCCACGGGATCCCAAAGCATCGTTGCTCTCAAGAGCTCGTTTCGTCAACTCTTGGGATTGAGAGGTTGACGAGTATACGTGAGTACCTACACAAAACAAAGACAAAGGGAAAATTGTGTGTGCGTGGTAGATGTACACATCATCCATCATGATGCGCACGTGCATGTGTCGGTTAGCACCAAATAGCCAATGCTCAAATAAATGAGATGCGTGATATAGAAACATGTCATCCATCATGAGAGGTTTGTTATTATGTATCGCATAATGGAGACTCAAATTGTGTAATGCATCATGAGGTATTTCTAGAGCATTGTTATTCATGGAATGCATATGGTGCACGCAGTCATGGGAATCATGCAAAGTATGGAATGCATCAAGATCTCCTAATATGTATGAGGAAACTATGGGGGTCTCCTCATGAGCAAGAGTAGTAACATCACATGGAGAATATTGACAACATCCAAAACAATTTATATTTGGAATAATGTGATCATGGCATGACATATTGGATGAATTGCGCAAATCATGTAAAGGAAGCATGGCAATATCATCACATGAAAAACAAAAGCCAATGACCATCATCTCGTCATCTATGCCATAAGTGCAAATGGGATTGATTTTAATGGGGCATGCATAGTTACTATGTTGAGATTGTAATGAGGTAATATGAGAGATCTCACTCATAGCATATGACAAGTTCAATGGATTGTCAAACATGAAGTGACCAATAGAATTTTCACAAGATATCCTATGTAGCATAGTATCACAACTAGGCAACTCAACATGCTCATCATCATATTCATCATAAAGAGGTAAGTCAAGGCATGAAGAAGTTTCACTAGCATGAAGCATGGTAATAGGTGGGTCATCATCATGGGAGCAATCATCGTCAAGAGAGTCCACTAGTGGGACAAGAGAAGTACCATCACCTATGTTACCTCTGGTGCATAGCTCATATGTTGTAGGTGAGGTGTCGAGGATCGTCTCATTATCATCTTCATCTTGATGGAACCATGTGGGGGGTACATCATCGTCCATCATGGCCATCGTCGTCTCCATAGGAGGTATGGACTCATCAATGGTAGGCGTGTCGTCATGTAGGAGACCTAGCACCAAAGGAGAAAACACACAAGGAGTAGAGGGTAAGTCGTTAGAAATCATAGTGGCCTCACATGCCGTGTCAACTACCTCACTCTCTAAGTGTTGTGGCTCACTCACTCCCTCAAGGATGCTCTCACTCATATGGCCGGTGGAGTCACTCAAATGGCGCTCAACCTCACATAGGATGTGTGGCATGTTCTCATGTGTGGGGCTAGTGGTGGTCACACTCATCCTCTCATATGAAATGCTTTCAATGTCACGTATGGTGGAGTCACTCATGTCACTCATGTGGTGGTGGCTCTCCTCACATGGCACTTGGGTCATCTCATGATATGTGGGTGTCGGAGAGATGTTGGTGCAAATGTCTCCATGGTCAACTCCTATCGCCGTGGTCAAAGGGGATGGCCCTTGCTCGACCTTCTCATCATCGTCTTGTTGTTGGAGGCCCATATGATGTGGCACCTCATAGCTCATCTCCATGACCGAAGGGAGTTTCCCATGCTCGGCCATCTTCCTTGAGGGGCTTCCGAAGATGGAACTGTCGCCCTCACTCGTAGTTGATCGTCTTGGACTTGATGAAGTCGATGTAGCGTACTCGTGGGAAGTAGGCGAAGATGCCGTACATCCAAAGGGGAAGATGCCTTGATAGCACTTGGCGAAGATTCCAAAGTGGTTGGTGTAGCCGTAGCGCCGTCTTGGTGGTGGTCATCTCGCGGTCTTCTTTTGTGCTCTTGAAACATGGACTTGGCGTGAAGTTGATCTTGTTGGGACTTGTGCATTTGCGCTTGTGGAGCATCTTGATGATGATGATGTCGTTGTCGTGCTTGAGCTCGTAGTAGATGCCGTTCGTCGTCGTCGTGCACATGATGCTTGGAGGGGACTTGCCCTTCATGACGATGTTGATCACGATCGTGATGGTGGTCGCCATGTAGATGTGGACGAGGACGATTTGCACTTGCATCTTTTTCGCGCTCCAAAGACTTGTGGCTTGACCGTCGTCTTCTTGAGGATGATGAAGGGGAAGAAGACTTGATCAAGGCTCTAATCTCCTCCATCCTTTCATCTTGCTCCTCTTTATGTGCGGCAAGCTTCTTGTCGATGTAGTCCCTTTTCCTTGCTTCGGAGTGACGAATGTCGATGGAGATGTTCTCGATGCGCTCTCGCAATCTTGATTGTGCGCCTTGTATTTGTCGTTGTAGATCGAAGATTGACGCTTTTGAGATGTAGTTGTGCACGCCGTCGTTGTTGTCGTATACCGGAGAGGGAATGCCTTGCGTATCCATCACAAAACTCGAGCAAATATGAGTGGGAGAAAGAGAAGAACGTATACCAATGTACCTTTGACCAAAGTTGAAGATGAATCAAGTTCACTCAAATGTGGACAATGAAATAGCACTATTGGTACCGATCCTTGTCGATTCTCACACCTACACACGTAAAGCTTATGGTGGATCTTGGTGAGGATAATGGAACAAAAATTTTATGCAAAATGTTAGCAAGAGTCAATAATGTTGAAAGAGATTCACAAATTCGCAAGCGAAACAAGTAGACCAATAGCAATATGGATGGCACATGGAAACACACACACGGATAGATAAATGGGGTCGTGCACCCAAGGAATGAGCTCAAAATGTGGAATCCACCAAAACGGTCGTGTTGCACAACTCAAGAGAGACGCTAGCACGATTTCTCAATAGGCGGATACGACACTTGTGCACAACCTATAAGATGCAAAATGGATGAACTTTCTATCCCAAGTATGCTATGTATGTATGGTTCCCGGTGTTTCTCTCAAGCATGATATCATATGATGTAGATTTGACAATCTTATGTGCAATGGGTATGATGCTATGGCACTTGCTCATGAGCTCTTTGCTCTCTTTTTGCTTAAAAGCTTTTTTTTTCAATGGCCACTTATGCACAATGCACAAACCAAGATAGCTATTGTATATATGCGGGAACGATATTGTGACACAATGTATGATTTGATACCAATATGATATGGTATGTATGCAATGGAATGGTGGATCACTAATGTGCACAAGTAACGTTGCCGGCAATACTCAAATGGCTAGTCTCGATAGGTAAGTGACGCAAAATGGGCTATGGGTTAATAATGCAATTGCAAGGGTATATACAAAGGTGTCGTCGAGGTTACCGTCCTTTGCGATGATGAGTGGCGGTGTTCTTGGTGTAGATACCAAGATGATGGAGACTCGTCCCTAAGTAGCCGAAACACCTTAGGAAACGGAAAAACCGCAAACTCAAAATCTCAAATGACAAATGTCAAATGGTGGTAGCGGAAAGCGGTGGTGGTGTTGCACTAGGCAATGCGGAAGTGGAATGATGGGCTATACACGATGTAGGAGTTGGAAGCACACGGTCCCTAAGTAGCCGAAACACCTTAGGAGACACAACTCACAACACAAACAAAATTTGTTAAGTTTGGGATGGCGGAAGTGTATGGTGGGCAAGCCTATGCGGAAGGTATGGTGGTGGTTGATGAAGAAGCAACCGTCCCTAAGTAGCCGAAACACCTTAGGAGACTCAAATCACTACTCAAGCAACCACATATGCAATGGGGAACAAAATGGGTTAGGTTGCGGAAGTCGGTGGTGGTAATGCGGATGATATGGTGGAGGGCCTAGGCAAACTTGCCAAATTTCAGAAAATATGATGGAGTCAAATGATGTTGGTGGTATTTTTGTGGGATGGGGGATGTCAAGAGCTTCAAAACGAGCTAAAGAACGTCAAAATCGGAGTTCGGATGAATTAGTTATGGCCAAAATAAAAATCTGCCAGTGTCAGTTTCAGGGCTAACCGGACATCCGGGAGTAGGTCCGGATGATCCGGGCTCGGTCCGGATGATCCGGGAGGAAATCCGGATGATCCAGGTTCGTCAGCTCCGGTTCGGGAAATTGGGCGCGTGGGGTATCCGGACGTCCGGGGGGGCGTCCAGCTGATCCGGGCTTGGTCCGGATGATCCGGGAGAAGGTCCGGATGATCCGGGCAAGTCAAACTGCTCGGGATTTGCTCTCGGGGACGAATTTTTGGGCGGAAATGGATGATTTTCCGGGCAAAATTTGAGGGGTTTCGTGGATGGAAGGTGGGGAAACTTGGGGAAAGCTAGATCCACTTGAAACCAAGCAAATCCACGGATCAAAATCAACAAAACATCATCAAACCAACAAATCACAAAAAAATTGGGGGCTATTTTTGGTGGGGATTTTCGGATTTAGGACGAAATCAACAAAATCAAGCTAGAAAACAGGGGGTAGGGGCTCCAAAAACGTGATTAACGTGGCTCATGATACCATATGATGTAGGGTGGAACCCTAATTCATCGATCTTTCACGTTTGGAGGGATCCTACGGAGGAACACGAAGAACAGCGGAAGCACGAGGGGAAACACGGGAAAGCGAGAGAATCACTCAACCAACAAGGAATCGATCACACAAGTGCTAGATCAACATACACACATGAGATCCACAAGATACATAGTCAACTAGGGTAAGGATACAAAGGAACCGTTCATCTCCAAGAGGAGGCCTTGAATCCACGAGGGGATCTTCCCATAAAGGGGTCTTGTATCCGGGAGGATCTTCTCCGAAGAGGCCGCGGTCTCTCACGAGGAGGAGATCCGATAGATGAACGCAGCTCTATCTCTAACTTGAGCTAAATCAACGCTAACCCTCAAAGTGGGGAGGAGGAGGTCTATTTATAGTGCTAAGCCACAAAGGGGTAAGTGAGGGGCGAAGGGGTACACGGGCCTTGGCCCAAGTCGCGCACATAGGCGGGGTCCGGATGATCCGGATGGTGGCGGATGATCCGGTGTCGGGTCCGGATGATCCGGCTTCGTCGAGGGGCTTCTGTTGTCTTGGTGCATTGGCGGACGATCCGGGAGGGTCCGGATGATCCGGCTGGGCCGGATGATCCGGACGGCGCCCGGACGTCCGCCTGTCTTCAACAGCCGCTCCATCTTCTTCTTCTCCTTTCTTCCGTCTTCTCTTCCATGCTTGGCCTTGGTCCTTGGATTCTCCTTGGCCATCCTGGTTGTAGTGAAAGTGTATACAAGGTCCACGCATGAGGTAGTAGCCATGTCTCACATGCGGAAAGTGACGGTTCGAAGAGGAGTGAATTCACCTTGTGTCCAATGGCGCATAGTCGAGGTCTCATCTTATGTATCCTTGGGGCTTGGAGAGTAGTCGGAGTGTACGTGGGGATGAACGTGGGATGCTCCGCATCACAATGGGTTCAGAAACTTGTCAGAAAACAGCGACGAATGATGTTCTTTGACTTTCAGGGCCAAAAAGTCCCGCTTAAGGCCGTATTTGAGGGCACTCCGGGCCTCCTGGCGCAAGCGGGGAGTATTTTCTGGATTTGCACGCTCGCCGCGAGCAGCTTGAGTACTTGTTGGTCCGACACGGACTCCGAATGACAAAATTATGACTGTTTTAGTGAACATCTCTCCATTCTATGGTAGTCCTTGAAAGTACTTCAGTTTCTCATGCGCTTTTTGCCTGATTGCCGCAAAATTTCTTGTCCTCTATAGAGGAGATATTGTTTCCACATATATATTGACCGATGCCAGGAAAACCCTTTTGTTCTTGGCTTTCACGCGCGTGAGTTGCAGCATGCCATCCGGCGAAAACAATGAGAATAAGGCATATACCCGCTGAATTTTTTTCAATTTACGGCCAAATGAGATTGCCCGGATCATTGAGCATCTGCAGAAAGTTACGTTTGTCCCTACCAGGGGGCTAATGTCTATAAGCAACATAATCTCTCGAATTTCCTTCAAAAGGAAGTGCCAATGTGTTCAGAAACTTGTCTGAAAAACAGCAACGAATGATGTTCTTCGACTTTCAGGACCAAAAGTCCTGCTTAAGGCCGTATTTGAGGGCACTCCGGGCCTCCTGGCGCAAGCGGGGAGTATTTTCTGGATTCGCGCGCTCGCCGCGAGCAGTTTGAGTACTTGTGGGTCCGACACGGACTCCGAATGACAAAATTATGACCGTTTTAGTGAACATCTGTCCATTCTATGGCAGTCCTTGAAAGTACTTCATTTTCTCGTGCGCTTTTTGCCTGATTGCCCCAAAATTTCTTGTCCTCTATAGAGGATATATCGTTTCCACATATATATTGACCGATGCCAGGAATGCCCTTTTGTTCTTGGCAATCACGCGCGTGAGTTACAGCATGCCATCCGGCGAAAACAAGGAGAATAAGGCATATAGCCGCTGCATTTTATTCAATTTACGGCCAAATGAGATTGCCCGTATCATAGAGAATCTGCAGAAAGGTACGTTTGTCCCTACCAAGGGGGCTAATGTCTATAAGCAACATAATCTCTCGAATTTCCTTCAAAAGGAAGTGCCAATGGGTTCAGAAACTTGTCTGAAAAACAACGACGAATGATGTTCTTTGACTTTTAGGGCCAAAAAGTCCTGCTTAAGGCCGTATTTGAGGGCACTCCAAGCCTCCTAGGGCAAGCGGGGAGTATTTTCTAGATTCGCATGCTCGCCGCGAGCAGTTTGAGTACTTGTGGGTCCGACACGGACTCCGAATGACAAAATTATGACCGTTTAAGTGAACATCTCTCCATTCTATGGCAGTCCTTGAAATTACTTCATTTTCTCGTGCACTTTTTGCCTGATTGCCCCAAAATTTCTTGTCGTCTATAGAGGAGATATCGTTTCCACATATATGTTGACCGATGCCAGGAAAACCCTTTTGTTCTTGGCTTTCACGCGCCTGAGTTGCAGCATGCCATTCGGCGAAAACAAGGATAATAAGGCATATAGCCTCTAGATTTTCTTCAATTTACCGCCAAATGAGATTGCGCCGATCATAGAGCATCTGCAGAAAGGTACGTTTGTCCCTACCAAGGGGCTAATGTCTATAAGCAACATAATCTCTCGAATTTCCTTCAAAAGGAACTGCCAATGGGTTCAGAAACTTGTCTGAAAAACAGCGACGAATGATGTTCTTTGACTTTCAGGGCCAAAAAGTCCTGCTTAAGGCCGTATTTGAGGGCACTCCAAGCCTCCTAGCACAAGCGGGGAGTATTTTCTGGATTCGCACGCTCGCCGCGAGCAGTTTGAGTACTTGTTGGTCCGACACGGACTCCGAATGACAAAATTATGACCGTTTTAGTGAACATCTCTCCATTCTATTTTAGTCCTTAAAAGTACTTCATTTTCTTGTGCGCTTTTTGCCTGATTGCCCCGAAATTTCTTGTCCTCTATAGAGGAGATATCGTTTCCACATATATATTGACTGATGCCAGGAATGCCCTTTTGTTCTTGGCTTTCACACACGTGAGTTATAGCATGCCATCCGGCGAAAACAAGGAGAATAAGGCATATAGCCGCAGGATTTTATTCAATTTACGGCCAAATGAGATTGCCCGTATCATAGAGAATCTGCAGAAAAGGTACGTTTGTCCCTTCCAAGGGGGCTAATGTCTATAAGCAACATAATCTCTCGAATTTCCTTCAAAAGGAAGTGCCAATGGGTTCAGAAACTTGTCTGAAAAACAACGACGAATGATGTTCTTTGACTTTCAGGGCCAAAAAGTCCTGATTAAGGCCGTATTTGTGTGTACTCTGGGCCTCCTGGCGCAAGCGGGCAGTATTTTTTGGATTCGTGCGCTCGCCGCGAGCAGTTTGAGTACTTATGGATCCGATACGGACTCCGAATGACAAAATTATGACCGTTTTAGTGAACATATCTCCATTCTATGGCAGTCCTTGAAAGTACTTCATTTTCTCGTGCGCTTTTTGCCTGATTGCCCCAAAATTTCTTGTCGTCTATAGAGGAGATATTGTTTCCACATATATATTGACCGATGCCAGGAATGCCCTTTTGTTCTTGGCTTTCACGCGCATGAGTTACAGCATGCCATCCGGCGAAAACAAGGAGTATAAGGCATATAGCCGCTTGATTTTCTTTAATTTACGGCCAAATGAGATTTCCCGGATCATAGAGTATCTGCAGAAATATACGTTTGTCCCTACCAGGGGGGCTGATGTCTATAAGAAACATAATCTCTCGAATTTCCTTCAAAAGGAAGTGCCAATGGGTTCGAAAACTTGTCTAAAAAATTGCGACGAATGGTGTTCTTTGACTTTCAGGGCCAAAAATTCCTGCTTAAGGCTGAATTTGAGTGTACTCCAGGCCTCCTGGCGCAAGCGGGAAGTATTTTCTCGATTCGCACGCTTGCCGCGAGCAGTTTGAGTACTTGTGGGTCCGACACAGACTCCGAATGACAAAATTATGACCATTTTAGTGAACATCTCTGCATTCTATGGCAGTCCTTGAAAGTACTTCATTTTCTCGTGTGCTTTCTGCCTGATTGCCCCAAAATTTCTTGTCCTCTATAGAGGAGATATCGGTTCCACATATATATTGACTGATGCCAGGAATGCCCTTTTGTTCTTGGCTTTCACGCGCGTGAGTTACTGACATGCCATCCGCGAAAACAAGGAGAATAAGGCATATAGCTGCTGGATTTTCTTCAATTTACGGCCAAATGAGATTTCCGGATCATAGAGCATCTGCAGAAGGTACGTTTGTCCCTACCGGAACCTAGGCTAATGTCTATAAGCAACATAATATCTCGAATTTCCTTCAAAAGGAAGTGCCAATGGGTTCAGAAACTTGTCTGAAAAACAACGACGAATGATGTTCTTTTACTTTCAGGGCCAAAAAGTCCTGCTTAAGGCCATATTTGAGGGCACTCTGGGCCTCCTGGCGCAAGCGGGAAGTATTTTCTGGATTCGCACGCTCGCCGCGAGCAGTTTGAGTACTTGTCGGTCCGACACGGACTCCGAATGACAAAATTATGACCGTTTTAGTGAACATCTCTCCATTCTATGGCAGTCCTTGAAAGTACTTCATTTTCTCGTGCGCTTTCTGCCTAATTGCCCCAAAATTTCTTGTCCTCTATAGAGGAGATAGCGGTTCCACATATATATTGACTGATGCCAGGAATGCCCTTTTGTTCTTGGCTTTCACGCGCGTGAGTTACAGCATGCCATCCGGCGAAAACAAGGAGAATAAGGCATATAGCCACTGGATTTTCTTCAATTTACGGCCAAATGAGATTGCCCGGATCATAGAGCATCTGCAGAAAGGTACGTTTATCCCTACCAGGGGGGCTAATGTCTATAAGCAACATAATCTCTCGAATTTCCTTCAAAAGGAAGTGCCAATGGGTTTAGAAACTTGTCTGAAAAACAGCGATGAATGATGTTCCTTGACTTTCAGGGCCAAAAAGTCCTGCTTAAGGCTGTATTTGAGGGCACTCCGAGCTTCCTGGCGCTAGCGGGGAGGATTTTCTTGATTCGCGCACTCGCCGCGAGCAGTTTGAGTACTTGTGGGTCCGACACGGACTCCGAATGACAAAATTATGACCGTTTTAGTGACCATCTCTCCATTCTATGGCAGTCCTTGAAAGTACTTCATTTTCTCGTGCGCTTTTTGCCTGATTGCCCAAAATTTCTTGTCCTCTATAGAGGAGATATCGTTTACACATATATATTGACCGATGCTAGGAATGTTCTTTTGTTCTTGGCTTTCACGCGTGTGAGTTACAGCATGCCATCCGGCGAAAACAAGGAGAATAAGGCATATAGCCGCTGGATTTTCTTCAATTTACTGGCCAAATGAGATTGCCAAAGGAGGGGATCATAGAGCATCTGCAGAAGGTACATACGTTTGTCCCTACCAGGGGGCTAATGTCTATAAGCTACATAATCTCTCGAATTTCCTTCAAAAGGAAGTGCCAATGTGATGTAGGGTGGAACCCTATAGCGTCGATCTTTCACGTTTGGAGTGGATCCTACGTTGGAATCACGAAGAACACGTGGAAGCACAAGGGAAAACATGGGGAAAACGAGAGAGAATCACTCAACCAACAAGGAATCGATCACACAAGTGCTAGATCATCATACACATATGAGATCCACAAGATACAAAGTCAACAACGGTAAGGATACAAAGGAACCGTTCATCTCCAAGAGGAGGCCTTGATGTTCTTCCCTAGATAGGGGTCTTGAATCCGCTGGGGGATCTTTTCGAAGAGGTCCTGATCTCCGTGGAGAAGTAACCAAGTGGATGAGCAAAGGCTCTCACACAAATATGAGTTAATCCAATGTTAAGTCTCAAAGTGAGGAGATGGGGTCCTATATATAGAGTTGGGGGCGAAGGGGTACATGGGCTCAGCCCAACACGGGCTTTGGCGCTGGCCGGATGATCCGGACGAGGGTCCGGATGATCCGGGCTGGTCCGGATGATCCGGGTGGTGGCCCGGATGAGCTGGAGGGTCGGCTGGTGGTGGCGACGGGCCGGATGTCCGGCTGGCGGTCTGGACGTCCGGGCGGGGTTCGGATGATTCGGGACGGGGTCCGGATGATCCGGCTTCAGGTTTGAGCTTCGGGAGTCCTTGGGCGATTTAGCCGGATCGTCCGGGCCGGGGTCCGGATCGTCCGAGCTCTGTCCGGATCGTCCGTGCTGGGGTCCGGATCGTGCGGGCATCCTGGTCCTTGGTGATTTTTCCTCTCCGTCTTCATGCATGTCTTCCGCTTCCGGTTCTCCTTGCCTCCTAGCTTCTTCATGGTCGACTCCTTGGTACCTGAGTATGCATAGCACTTCTGTTTGAGGTAGTAACCATGTCTCATGTGAATCGAAAGGGAATTTTGAGAGGAGTGATGTCACCTCGGTTTCAAGAGCTCTTGCACGTGCTCGAGTCATAGGTCCTTGTGGGTTTGGATGTGTTGATGTAGAGTCCATGGGGATGATGGAAGGATGCTCCGCATCATATCCCCTCCCTTTGAAAGGATCTGACCTCGGATCAAGATCTTCATCACCATGGAAAGGCGAGAGGTCCTTGACGTTGAAGGTGTCGCTCACGTTGTACTTGTCGCTTGGTATGTCGAGCTTGTAAGCGTTGTTGTTGTAGCGTGCTAACACCTTGAAGGGTCCATCGGCTCGAGGTAGAAGTTTGGACTTGCGTTCGTTGGGGAAGCGTTCCTTGTGAAGGTGTAGCCACACGAGATCGCCTATGTTGAAGATCATGGGTTGCTTGTTGATGTTGAGCTTGGTCGCTAGTCGTTGTACTTGGCGCTCGATGGTGTTTCTTGTATCTTCATGCATCTTCTTGATGTAGCTTGCACGGGCACTTGCGTCGAGGTTGGTGCGCTCTTGTAGAGGTAGAGGTAGAATGTCCAGAGGGGACAATGGGTTGAAGCCGTAGGCGACCTCGAAGGGGGACTTGCCGGTCGTCGAATGTCTTGCGCGGTTGTAGGCGTACTCGGCGATGGGTAGACACGCCTCCCACTCCTTGATGTTCTTCTTGATCAACACGCGAAGTAGAGTGGAGAGCGTCCGGTTTGTCACCTCCGTTTGGCCGTCGGTTTGAGGATGGTATGCGGATGAGAACAGGAGCTTGATTCCGAGCTTGGCGCATAGGGTCTTCCAAAAGTAACTCAAGAACTTGACGTCGCGGTCGGAGACGATTGTCTTTGGTACTCCATGGAGGCGCAAGATTTCCCTGCAAAAGAGATTTGCAATATGTGAAGCATCGTCTACCTTGTTGCAAGGAATGAAATGTGCCATCTTAGAAAATCTATCCACAACAACAAACACGGAATCCTTTCCATTTTGAGTTCTAGGCAAACCAAGTACAAAGTCCATACTAATGTCTTCCCAAGGTTGATAAGGAATAGGAAGAGGCATGTAAAGACCATGAGATTGAGCTTTTGACTTAGCTTTGCGGCATGTTGAGCATCGGGTGGTGAAGCGTGAAACGTCTTGAAACATCTTTGGCCAAAAGTAGTTCTAGGAGAGCGTGGCGAAGGTCTTGTCGCGTCCAAAGTGTCCCATGAGTCCACCGCCATGAGCCTCTTGCAAAAGGAGCAAACGAAGAGAAGACTCGGGAATGCATAGTTTGTTAGCTCTCATAAGATAACCATCCTTGAGGTAATATTGTTCCCAAGATGTATGCGTCAAACATTTAGCATAATGAGGTGCAAAAGATGGATCATTAGCATACAAATCTTTTATGTGCTCAAAGCCAATAACATTCAACTCAAGTTGCATGACAAGCGTGCATAGACGTGAAAGTGCATCGGCAACTACATTTTCCTTGCCCTTAATGTACTTGATCACATATGGGAAAGATTCAATAAATTCACTCCATTTGGCATGACGCTTGTTTAATTTAGTTTGACCTTTCAAGTTCTTAAGTGTTTCATGATCGGTATGAATGACAAACTCATGAGGTCTAAGATAATGTTCCCAAACATGTAGTACACGCACTAAAGCATACAATTCCTTGTCATACACGGGATAGTTAAGTTGAGCACCGGAGAGTTTTTCACTAAAATAAGCAATGACTCATTTTTCTTGCATTAAAACTCCGCCAATTCCGGTACCACTTGCATCACAATGAACCTCAAAAGTTTTGTCAAAATTGGGCTAAGCAAGAATCGGAGCATGAGTAAGCAAAGACTTGAGCTCATCAAAAGCGTTGGATTGCAAAGGTCCCCAAACAAAAGGAGTATTCTTCTTACTCAAAGCATGCAAAGGAGCTGCAATAGTGCTAAAGTTTTTCACAAAGTGACGATAAAAACCTGCAAGACCAAGGAAACTTCGCACTTGTTGCAAATTGGTGGGTTGGGGCCAAGTTTTAATTGCTTTGATCTTAGTTTCATCAACATGGACACCCTTGGAAGAGACAACAAAACCCAAGAAAACCACTTTGTCAACGCCAAAAGTGCATTTTTTCAAGTTGGCATAAAGACTTTCCTTTCGAAGTGTTTGCAAAACAAGCTTAACATGATCAAGATGCTCTTTCATGGTTTTGCTAAACACAAGAATATCATCGAAGTAAACCACAACAAAGATTCCAATGTATGGTCGAAGTACATGATGCATGAGACGCACAAAAGTTCCGGGAGCTTCCGACAAACCCATAGGCATAACCAACCACTCATATAAGCCAAATTTGGTTTTGAAAGCAGTTTTCCATTCATCACCCTCATGAATGCGGATTTGATAATAGCCACTTTTTAGATCAATTTTTGAGAAAAAGTTGGCTCCACTAAGTTCATCAAGCATATCATCTAAGCGAGGAATGGGATGCCTATAGCGCACGGTGATAGCATTTATGGGTCCACAATCGGAACACAAGCGGAAACTTCCATCGGGCTTAGGCACAAGTATAACGGGAACGACACAAGGGCTTAAGCTTTCACGTACATGACCGTTGTCGATTAGTTGTTGTACTTGCTGTTGAATCTCCTTGGTTTCTTCGGGATTGACACGGTATGGAGCTTTGTTTGGAAGTGGCGCTCCGGGGATGAGGTCGATTCGATGCTCAATGCCTCGTAGAGGAGGTAGACCCGGAGGTAGTTCATCGGGGAAAACATCTTGAAATTCCTGCAAAAGAGATTGAAACACCAAAGGTAGCTCGTGAATGGTGTTAGTTTTTGTTTCTCCATCCTTGCACACAAGGACAAAGTGCATCACACTCGCTGGGTTCTCACACACTTCTCTCATCTCATGTTTGGTGGCGAATAGTATGAGGTTTTTCTCTCTAGGCGAAGAGGCGCTCAAATTTGGCTTGTGGCTCTCACTCACTTTTTGGTGGCTCACGACTCAATCCTCAATCCTCATGGTTTATATATGCCTTTGCCTGTACCTAGTGTTCCTTGGGAGGATATATCTATGGACTTTGTCTTAGGTTTACCTAGAACAAAGAAGGGGAGGGATAGCATATTTGTTGTCGTGGATATATTCTCGAAAATGGCACACTTTATACCATGCCATAAAAGCGATGATGCTGTTAATGTTGCTAATTTGTTCTTTCGTGAAATTATTCACTTGCATGGTGTGCCAAATACTATTGTTTCAGATCGTGATACTAAATTTCTTAGCCACTTTTGGAGAGGTTTATGGCTAAGTTGGGGACTAAACTGCTTTTTAGTACTACTTGTCACCCCCAAACTGATGGACAAACTGAAGTAGTCAATAGAACATTGTCTACTATGCTTAGGGCTGTTCTAAAGAATAATAAGAAAATGTGGGAGGAATGCTTGCCTCATATTGAATTTGCTTATAATCGTTCATTGCATTCTACTACTAAGATGTGCCTTTTGAAGTTGTGTATGGTTTCCTACATCGTGCACCTATTGATTTGTTGCCTCTTCCATCTTCGGAGAAGGTTAATTTTGATGCTAAAGAACATGCTGAATTGATTTTAAAAATGCATGAGTTAACTAAGGAAAACATTGAGCGTATGAATGCTAAATATAAACTTCTTTGGAGATAAGGGTAGAAAACATGTTGTGTTTGCACCGGTGATCTTGTTTGGTTACATTTGCGTAAGGATAGATTTCTGCTTATGCAAATCAAAGCTAATGCCACGTGCTGCTGGTCCCTTTAAGGTGTTGGAGAAAGTAAATGATAATGCATATAAACTTGAGCTGCCTGCAGATTTTGGGGTTAGTCCCACTTTTAACATTGCAGATTTGAAGCCATATTTGGGTGAGGAAGATGAACTTCCGTCGAGGACGACTTCATTTCAAGAAGGGAGGATGATGAGGACATCAATACCATTGTTACACCCACAGCCCTCGCTGCTATACATCTTGGACCAATTACTAGAGGTCACAAGACGCCAACTAAATTACTGTACTTTCGTTTCTTGGTAATGATTCTAATGTTCATTAGAATATGATGCAGCCTAAATTGGATACATTTGTTTTGCTTACAAATGAAGGGCCTAGCTTGGAGAAGGATGAACATTGGAGCAAGAACAAGCATGGAGATGATGGCAAGTATAAGGGGACAAGAACGGAGTTACAAGTGATGATTTCAGGACTTTGAAGCCACCATAATGAGTGCATGAAGCCTTGGACGAAATATACAAGATGCCACTTCATAAATTTCGTCCAGAGGCTATTCTTGGTGCTGCGTCACCTTATTATTGGGCCAGGCCCATGTAATTTCGAAATACATAAGTATAGGCTATTTTTAGAGTCCGTATGTGTGGGGAAACAAGAGATAGGGTTAGTTTCGGACCCCTCCACCAAAGGCCACGAAATTCAACCCCTCTTCTTCCATATATACAGCCTTAGGGCACCGTTTAGACTTTGGGTTTTGTTTAGATTAAAAGTTCGCCATAGCTGCAACTTCGCATACTTCGTTTGTGTTCAACGACCAGACAAAGGCGTCACAGAACCCCACCTTGATCTATAAAGCTTTCATCTTATATTCGCAATATTCAGATTTCAATCTCAGTTTCTTGCTTGTTCTTCGTTTGCTCACAGGAAAGCAGACCCTCGTGGTCGAGTTGATCGTGCTCGGCGTGGTCAATAACCTCTCGGAGTTGGTTTAGCGATTGCTAAGGCGCGACGTACTCGCACGTTCGTAGTCGGATCGTCAAAGTCGACTGCCACCAAAGCAAAATCCACCATCTCATCGAAAGACGGGACACCTTTGCCTCTATCAACATCTCTCCATTCTATGGCAGTCCTTGAAAGTACTACATTTTCTCGTGCGCTTTTTGCCTGACTGCCCCAAAATTTGTTGTCCTCTATAGAGGAGATATCGTTTCCACATATATATTGACCGATAACAGGAATGCCCTTTTGTTCTTGGCTTTCATGCGCGTGAGTTACAGCATGCCATCCGGCGAAAACAAGGAGAATAAGGCATATAGCCGCTCGAGTTTCTTCAATTTACGGCCAAATGAGATTGCCCGGATCATAGAGCATCTGCAGAAAGGTACATTTGTCCCTACCAGGGGGCTAATGTCTATAAGCACCATAATCTCTCGAATTTCCTTCAAAAGGAAGTGCCAATGGGTTGAAACTTGTCGAAAAACAATGACGAATGATGTTCTTTTACTTTCGGGCTAAAAGTCACGCTTAAGGCCATATTTGAGGGTAGTACGAGCCTCCTCGCAAGCGGGAGTATTTTCTGATTTCGCAGCCATGAAAGCAGTTGAGTACTTGTTGGTCTTACGGACTCGAATGACAAAATTATGACCGTTTTAGTGAACATCTGTCCATTCTATGGCGTCCTTGAAAGTACTTAATTTTTTCGTGCGCTTTTTGCTGATTGCCCTAAAATTTCTTGTCCTCTATAGAGGAGATATTGTTTCACATATATATTGACCGATGCAGGAATGCCCTTTTGTTCTTGGCTTTCACGCGTGAGTTACTGACATGCCATCCGTGAAAACAAGGAGAATAAGGCATATAGCAGCCGATTTTCTTCAATTTACAGCCAAATGAGATTGCCCGGATCATAGAGCATCTGCAGAAACGTAAGTTTGTCCCTACCAGGGGGCTAATGTCTATAAGCACCATAATCTCTCGAATTTCCTTCAAAAGGAAGTGCCAATGGGTTCAGAAACTTGTCTGAAAAATAGCGACAAATGATGTTCTTTGACTTTCAGGGCCAAAAAGTCCTGCTTAAGGCCGTATTTGAGGGTAGTACGAGCCTCCTCGCAAGCGGGAGTATTTTCTGGATTCAGCACTTCGCTTGAAAGCAGTTGGAGTACTTGTGGGTCTTACACGGACTCAATGACAAAATTATGACCGCTTTAGTGAACATCTATCCATTCTATGGCGGTCCTTGAAAGTACTTCATTTTTTCGCATGCGCTTTCACTTTGATTGCCCCAAAATTTCTTGTCCTCTATAGAGGAGATATCGCTTCCACATATATATTGACCGATGCAGAATGTCCTTTTGTTCTTGGCTTTCACGCAGCGTGAGTTACAAAGATACCATCCGCAAAAACAAAGAGAATAAGGCATATAGTCGCTGGATTTTCTTCAATTTACGGCCAAATGAGATTGCTCGGATCATAGAGCATCTGCAGAAAGGTACGTTTCTCCCTACCAGGGGGGCTAATGTCTATAAGCAACATAATCTCTTGAATTTCCTTCAACAGGAAGTGCCAATTGGTTGAAACTTGTCCGAAAAAAAAGTGATTTAATTATGTTCTTTGACTTTCGGGGCCAAAAAGTCCTGCTTAAGGCCGTATTTGAGGGTACTCCGGGCCTCCTAGCGCAAGCGGGGAGTATTTTCTAGATTCGCACGCTCGCCGGGAGCAGTTTGAGTATTTGTGGGTCCGACACAGACTCCGAATGACAAAATTATGACCGTTTTAGTGAACATCTCTCCATTCTATGGCAGTCCTTGAAAGTACTACATTTTCTCGTGCGCTTTTTGCCTGACTGCCCCAAAATTTGTTGTCCTCTATAGAGGAGATATCGTTTCCACATATATATTGACCGATGCCGGGAATGCCCTTTTGTTCTTGGCTTTCACTGCGTGACTTACAAACATGCCATCCGTGAAAAACAAGGAGAATAAGGCATATAGTCGCTGGATTTTCTTTAATTTATGCCAAATGAGATTGCTCGGATCATAGAGCATCTGTTGAAAGGTATGTTTGT